>OVAF01001833.1:0-19034 GCA_900406245.1 Odontarrhena argentea | reverse complement strand
TACCCAACGGATCTCGGGTAATACCCGATCCGATCCGAAACCCAATTAGTACACAGTGTAAGTCCCATATGGATAATAAACCAAGATCCAGATCCGATCCAAACCTGATTTTTCTGGTCGGATCCAGTTCTTATTTTCGGATCCAAATATTATGCCCAGGCCTAGTTAGCACTTGTAACGGCAACTTCTAAACCGAACCGAATTAAGCTTAACCGAATAAATGTCCACCTCTACCGTATAATAATTTCTTTTTTAATTTGCTTTTAAAAAAAAAAAAAAAATTTTGTTATTCGTTAAACCCTAAACCTTTGTTTCTTCTTCTTCTTCTCCATCGCTCCTGCGCCGCGTTTTCTCTCTCAAACTCTTTGAACCTTTCTTCCTCGACCATTGATAATCGTAATTTCTTATCGTGAGTTAGAAACCCGAAATTTCTCAGTTGCAAACTAATCAGTAATTCGAAGATGGGAATTTTCGAACCGTTTCGAGCAATAGGATACATAACGAGTACTGTTCCGTTCTCCGTTCAGCGATTAGGCACTGAGACTTTCGTTACCGTCAGTGTCGGCAAAGCTTTTCAGATATACAATGTAAAAAGCCATCGCCTTTTTATCTATCTTTACTTCGTTTTTGACCTGTTGAATTTTATTGGTTTAATTGTTTCTCTTTTTTTTTTTTTCAATTTCTTGCAGTGTGCCAAGCTTAATCTAGTCATTATCAGTAAGTTTTTCATCTTCTCAAGTTTATAGTTTTGCATTTTGGAACGTTTTGTTGCTCAAGTTTATACATTTGGGGTTGGTTAATTGTGTTTTATTTAGCTTGATTTTGTGTTGTTTTGAAGGTCCTCAACTGCCAAAGAAAATCAGAGCTCTAGCTTCTTACCGTGACTACACATTTGCTGCTTTTGGAAATGAGATTGCAGTCTTTAAGCGTGCTCATCAGGTATGTAATCTGGATCATAAGGTGTCTCAAACCCACAAAATTGGCATAGACATGTCTGGCTTTTTACTTCTGGTTACTTCGTGACTTTGTTTTGTATTCAACTTAGTAAGGTAATATGTACATCGTAATTAGGCTTATGATTCACTCTTGTAAAGTTGGGGTTTTGGTGTTTTATGGTTGGTGTTCTTGTGGTTATCTATTAGGTGGCTACTTGGAGCAAACATTCTGCTAAAGTTGATCTTCTACTGTTGTTTGGAGAACATGTCCTTAGTCTTGACGTAGAAGGAAATATCTTCATATGGGCGTTCAAAGGAATTGAAGAACATCTAGCTCCATTTGGACATGTTCAGCTCACTGGAAAGTTTACCCCTAGTTGTATTGTTCACCCAGATACTTATTTGAACAAGGTGAGTCCTACTTGGATCAAGATTTCTTTCATTTTTTTTTCCAGGTACTGTATTCTTTTTTTTGCAAGCCTTTATTAATATTTGCAAATTTCTCTGACCTGAAATTACATGTGTAGGTTCTTGTAGGGAGCCAAGAGGGTCCACTGCAGCTATGGAACATAAATACTAAGAAGATGATCTATGAGTTTAAGGGTTGGGGTTCATCTGTCACCAGTTGTGTTTCATCCCCTGCCCTAGATGTTGTTGCGATTGGTTGTGCTGATGGAAAGATCCATGTGCATAACATCAAGTTGGATAAAGAGATTGTAACATTTGAACATGCTTTACGAGGTGCTGTTACTGCTTTGTCTTTCAGTACAGGTAAACACTGAGGTCTTGTATGAGTGCTGTCTTTCTTTTTTCCATTACCTTTCGAATCTTATTTTGTAGCAAGTTCTAGTATATCAATCTGTTCTTGCTGATATCCTACGAGTGTAATCTACTGTCTTTTAGGGGAGCTAGATATATTTTGTCCATTATGTACCTATACCATCTATGCCAACTTATGTTTCGTGTATTAGATTGTCCACACATGCTTGTGTTCAAAAGATGAGTTTAGGCTGTTATTATCCTCTTCTGCTGCTAATTTAGGTTAATACTTTCCAGTATTAACATGTGTACCCTGTCATATTAGATGGGCGTCCCCTTCTTGCATCTGGAGGTTCTTTTGGTGTGATAAGCATCTGGAATCTTGAGAAAAAAAGGCTTCAGACGGTCATTAGGGATGCACATGACAGTGCAATAATCTCATTGAACTTTTTAGCAAATGAGCCCGTGCTAATGAGCGCATCAGCAGATAACTCACTCAAAGTAAGCTGAGTTTTCCTTAACATGCCAAACTACTTTGCAGCTACTATGCCATATGATTTGATTTTTGTTCCCTCATACCTGTAGATGTGGATTTTTGACACAAATGATGGTGATCCTCGTCTATTACGTTTCCGCTCTGGGCACAGTGCCCCTCCACTGTGTATCAGGTAATTAGCCTGGGCATCTACATATTGTTGAAGGATATGATTGGTTCCATTTATCTTTTCCTCGCTACTTTACTCGTGAGAAGTCATGGATTCTTCTGTTGGTATGTAATTAGTATTAATGATCCCTAGAGTAATTATATTAGTCATCATGTTGACACTTAACAGTTCACTTATTTCACCTTTGGGACTATCTCTGTAGTGATGAATATGTGTGTGTTTTTTTGCAAAGTGTATTTTCTATTGTATTGATGCCATGCCAAGAAGTTGTCCTGTAATTCATATTGGTTTCTGTTTGTCATAGGTTCTACTCTAATGGACGTCACATCTTGTCTGCTGGCCAAGATCGTGCCTTTCGCCTGTTCTCTGTCATTCAGGTAAGATAATATACGGAATTTAGTTATCAGGATTATGGGATCGTACAGTCACAGAACCCTGTTAGTCTGTCACGTTTGAGTTATGTTTTAGGTAAACACTTTAAAGTCACAAGATGTAGGAAACTAGCCCCCCATCGTCATTCATTAGCTGAACTGATCATCATACAAAAGTTGTAGAGTTCCAATATTGTCAGATCAATTAACTGATTAGTAATAATTTTGACTTATATTTTAGAAATTGACTATTTAGTAGTCACTTTAAAGTCACAAACTAGTTCCTGGTCGTCATTCATTAGCTGAACTAATAATCATAAAAGATTGTTGAATTCCAATATTGTCAAATCAATTAGCTAATTAGAAATAAAATAAAAATTCATTATGTACTAGTCTAAAAGCAAAGTTTACGAAATCGGTTACTATTGTTGTTAGATGTCACTTGCAAAAGTTAAGTTTTTCTTTTCTTCACTCGCCATGCCTTTCAATTTCTTAGATGGGAATTTCTTTGCCTATGTGTTTGTTTGATAGTCGAAGAGTATTGTTCTCTTTAATGTTAATGAGTAGCTTGTCTCTGAATTTGTCGTCTGTATTGTTCCTAAATATCTGATGTGCATTGATGTTAATAGTCTTCCTTTCCATCAATTACTTCACCAGGAGCAACAAAGTAGAGAGCTTTCTCAAAGACACATATCCAGGCGAGCCAAAAAACTCCGATTGAAGGTATAGCTGGACAGATTTCTGAGTTTTAGTTTTGGTTCAATTTAACAAATGGTTATGTTATATAGAATATATTGCTGATGTTCTTTAGGTGGTTTCCATGTCTGGATATAGTTTCACATATTTACTTGTGCTTGGAATGTATTAAGTTTTTTTCTTATATTCTTTTTCTTTTCTATGTAGGAAGAAGAGCTGAAGTTGAAGCCTGTTATTAACTTTGATTGTGGTAAATTATATATAATAGTTGAGATCTTTGTTTTATTTCCGTATAATAAGTTACTTAACTTCTTTAGTCAGATCATTACCGTGATGACTAGAGAAACTAAAACTTGAAGCCCATTGTTTTCAATAAAATCGGTTGAGCAGTAATTAGGTTCAAGATATTGGCTCACAATAGTGCAAACAACTCTATTAGTTGATCCTCATGGAGAGTGTACTGATCTTCTTGTGCAGTGAAGCTTAGATTTACCTTATGTTTTGTCCTATAAAGTTGCATTTTGTTGAATAGAAAATGCATCTTCCATGAAAAGTGTTATCTACTTGTTAGACATCCTAATGAGGGTTATTCTTTTCTTTCCAAATTGAAGCTGAAATAAGGGAGCGTGATTGGTGCAATGTGGTTACGTGCCATATGGATACAGCAGAAGCATATGTCTGGAGACTTCAGAATTTTGTCCTTGGAGAGCATATTCTGAAACCATGCCCTGAGAATCCAACACCAATTAAGGTTCAAGATTGAGCTTGACTGTCCTTACCTCTGACTTGTGTCACTCCTTTGTACAAGAAAAGTAGAAGTTATTTTGTCTGTATAGGTGGAAATTGGTTACCATGAGAGCTGGGACTTTTGATTATTGACTCTTGTTCCATAGGTTCATTTAGTCAATGATTTGCTTTTCATAAGAATTGAGTTTAATCTAGTCAGGTTAGAATGTTGTGAATTCTCAATTTTACAAAGATTGCTCGCCTTTGAAATGTGTAGAAGTGGATTGGAACATTTATAGAAAATCTTTGTGCTACCATGTCACCACTGTTCTTTCTAGCATGTTAAGAGGCTCGCGGTAGCTAGGAATAATAACCTCTTAGGGATACTGGTTTTTTCTCTTGTCCTAGTGATTTATTAAACTCTAAAATTGCTTGCCTGACAGGCTTGTGCAATCAGTGCATGTGGAAACTTCGCAGTAGTCGGAACGGCGGGTGGCTGGATCGAACGATTCAACCTCCAATCTGGAATCAGCCGGGGTAGTTACTTGGATATGTCAGAGAAAAGAAAATACTCCCATGACGGGGAAGTGATTGGAGTTGCTTGCGACTCCACAAACACACTCATGATAAGTGCAGGATATCATGGGGACATAAAGGTCCGGAAAGCTTTCATTTGTCTTATGATTGGATAATATTGATGATGTGCCCTTGTTCCTCTTTTAAGCAATTAATTGCTTAGTTGATGGCTTCCTCTCAGCATTGGTCTTGCTGATAATTTTAGTTTGACTCAAAATACTGTTTGACTCAAAACACTGATCATTTGCGGAATACAGGTTTGGGATTTCAAAAGGAGGGAACTAAAGTCCCGGTGGGATGTTGGATGTTCATTGGTTAAAATGATTTATCATCGTGTAAATGGTAAATGGCCTAATCTAACCCTACTTTTTTCGCTTGTACTTTCTCACATTTGCATCTTCCTTTCTTCCACCATTTTCCTGGTCTCTGATTTTTATAATTCCTCGTCACTTGGTAGGTCTTTTGGCTACGGTGGCAGATGATTTTGTGATCCGCTTGTACGATGTTGTGACACTAAAGATGGTTCGTGAATTTAGAGGTCATACAGACCGTGTGACAGATATGTGTTTTAGTGAGGATGGAAAATGGCTCCTCTCATCTAGCATGGATGGAAGTCTTAGGATTTGGGATGTTATATTGGCAAAACAGATTGATGGTGTGCACGTCGATGTGCCAATAACAGCATTATCTCTGTCACCAAATATGGACGTCTTGGCAACAGCTCATTCTGATCAAAACGGAGTCTACTTGTGGTAAGTTCTCAACTTAAAGCTCCTAATTTGTAAATATAATCTCTCAGATTACAAAAAGAATTTTAGTTTAAATGTTATGGTGAACTCACTCTGCCCTTCTGACCTATCAGGGTTAACCAATCCATGTTCTCTGGAGCCCCAAATGTCAATTCCTATGCTAGTGGAAAAGATGTCGTAAATGTTAGATTGCCGTCAGTCTCTGCGTTGAAATCTTCGGAATCTGATGATGATATGGAGACGCAAGTTTCGGAAAAATCTGAAAGCCAAAATGTTAATAGTTTCTCAATCTCCCCTAAGCAAATCCCGGAACTTGTTACTCTATCTCTATTGCCAAAAAGCCAATGGCAAAGTTTGATCAACTTGGATATAATAAAGGTTTGCATATGCTTTCCCTTCTCAGTTCTCAGCTTTCATTGATGTCTTTATGCTTGATTGCTTCTCCCAGTTTTTGAGAAAAAAAATCTAACTATGTACTTGATATTATGTCATAGGCTCGCAATAAACCAATAGAGCCTCCCAAAAAACCTGAAAAGGCTCCTTTCTTCTTGCCCTCGATTCCCTCACTTTCTGGGGATATAGTATTTAAGTCTAATGAATCAGACGCTGATGAGGAAAAGGAAAAGAATAAAGACGACAAAAATAGCATGAAGAAGTCTGATGCATTGGAAGCCCCTTTCTCGAAACTTCTCCAATCTTCATGGGATTCTAAAAACTGTAAGTGGAAGTTCTTTGTTTATATATCTGCCGGTTAAGTGATGCTAAATTACACAGAAAAAGCTTACATTTCCCACTCGATATGGTTCTGCAGTTTCAGATTTCACAGATTACATAAAGGGTTTATCCCCTTCAGCTCTCGATATGGAGCTGCGGATGCTTGAAATTATAGATGAAGATGTTGAAGAAGAGCTTATCAAAAGACCTGAGTTTATCTCAATTGGACAACTTCTGGATTACTTCATAGACGAGATCTCTTGCAGAAACAACTTCGAGTTTATGCAGGCAGTTGTGAGATTGTTTCTGAAGGTAAAACCCAGATTTCATTTTCCATATAACAAGGAAAACATCAAGATATTTTAGTCTAACGGTACTTGGTTTATCTGGACAGATCCATGGTGAGACTGTAAGGTGCCACCCGAAGTTACAAGAGAAGGCAAAGAAGCTTTTAGAAACTCAAAGTTTGGTATGGCAGAAAATGGAGAAGTTGTTCCAGAGCACAAGATGCATAGTGACCTTCCTTAGCAATTCTCAGTTTTAAGGAATATTTTGACAGATTGTGCTATGTTTTTCACATTGTGATGTAGTGACAAGATAAACAGTTTTGAAGAAGCTTATTAACATATTTCTCTGTTTTCACCTTGAGATGTATTCACAAAATCACAGTTTTGGAAACAGCTTTCACATACAAAAAAAAAAAAAAAACTGGGACAGCTGTCAAAACGTCAGCTATCTGTCGGAAGAAAGCATTTCTGAGGGATTCATGATACAATTTTTGATTATATTTTTCTTTGGTTATGTGGGGAGGCCACCCTACCATTGACGATAGTCTATTACAAACAATAAATTGAAAAGGTAATATCAAATCTCTTACCAATCAAATTGTTGTACGTGAATGTTTGAGATTTACCATGCATCGTCTATATCTTCCTTTGATTATTGGATGAAAAAATTGGTTAAAGCATCGAGTCATGTGAAGTCTTTTGGAGATTTATCTCCTTCGGAAGCTCCTTCTTCTTTTTATTGTCCTTCCTCTTTCATCCTTATATGTTTGTTTTGTCTAAATATATACCATGTCCCTTTTAGCAAAAAAAATATATACCATGTTTTCGGCTTGTCCTCTTCTTTTGTTTTTGTTTATCTTTGGAAATCTTTCTGTTATTAGTTTTTGATTTTACAGTTGACAAGGAAAAAAAAAATGAAAGAATAATAAGACTAAGCCATTCTAAGATCACAAGATTTCCATAGACAAGAGTAGCCAGTGTAGACCCCCATACACAGAACAAAAACAGAGAGTTTAATTGATGTAAGTATCGAAGAAAGAAAGAAAGACAAATTTAGTCTGACTTAGGTGTTGAGAGCTTCCTCTTCATTCTGCTAAAAGGTCCAACAGTTCTATCCATAATATACATATAAATCACTTGTGACCATGACTTATACGATTCCAACCCTTCGTAATACTCAGCTGCGATCTCCTTCACTTTATGCAGCTTATGTCCCGGTATCCTCGGGAAGTCATGATGCTCGTTATGATACCCAACGCTCCATGTTATCAGATTTAATGGACCGTAATACGAATAAGTCTCTTGATTCGGGTTAAAAACATAATGTTCCGATATAAAATGTCCCGCCATTGGATGCATTCCACCTCCAACAAAGGTCGATAATATTAGATACGCGAAAGATCTCCATCCGAAGAAGTAAACCACAGTTACATCTAGACTGATTTGAATGAAGAAATTGACGAATTCCCAATAACCGGGTGGTTTTGGTTTGATGAATAACGGGCGAAGAGCGTAAAAGAAGAGTTGCAAGAAAACCCAAATGGTTTTGGCGAAGATGTTTGTTACTAAATTAGCTTCTGTGTAAGTAGGAACGTCCATGTCAATACCATCTACTCCTTGAAACCGATGATGCTCGAGATGGTATTTTTGGAATGTTACCGACATTGGTACCCCTACTGGGAGATTGGCGAAAATACCGAGCCAGCGATTATAGACGGGAGTAGAAAAAGCGAGGTTGTGACTTAACTCGTGGATTGCTAAGAAGAGATTGTGGTTGAGGAATGATCCAAAGAAGTAAGAGATGGTTAGAATCTTGAGCCATCCTGAGTCATGAAGGATTGCAGCTGTTGAGAGTTGAAGAATAACGACTAATGTAATCTGTAGACAACACAAAACTGGTTAAATCATTACACAAAAGAAAAACTATAGTTGGAAAAATGTAACCAATTCGAACCAAAATTAATGAGTTCAAAATTTTTGTAATAACCTACATGGTAAAAAAAACTTTATACAGAATAAAAAAAAAAAAAATCAAGAATATAAATTTTATGCAACCAAACTGAATGAATCCAACAAATTGAAATTTTTAAAGAAACATCATTAAAGAAAGAAAGCCTATTCTTTTTCTTTAATTATAAATATATATATATATATATATATATATAATTTTTTTTGTCATAAAAGTTGTTTTTTAAAGAATTTTTTGATAAACGTTGTTTATTTATTTAAATATATATTATAATCTCTTCATTCGAAACATCAACCAATTAACCGAACAGAAATAACTTCTTGACCTCCCTCCCTAAACCAAATTGAACCAGAAACCGAATGTTACTCCTAAAGAAAAACCCTAATTAATGGAACAAGGAAGATCAAAAACTCAAAGACTGTGGAATAAAAAACAAATCCGATTTCTCTAAACGTATAAAAAACAAAAACAAAAAATCGATTCTTTTGTTATCTTTAACGTACGATCACATTCGAAAATATTCTTACGTGCAATATGATTTCTAATCAAAACAAGGAAGAAGAAGACGAAATATACATATAAAACATATAATATATAGATGTATGAAACGAATTGTTAGGACCTTGAGGGCAGCCCAAGGATCAGGACCAAAAAGTTCTCTGATCTGAGGATAACGAGAAAGAATCTCTCTTCTTCTAGAAGCGTGAGGCTCATCTGTATAAGACCAGAAAAAATCTTTAGCCATCATAACTCCTTCTCTATCTCCTTCTTTTGCCATTATTGTCTCTCCCGTCTGTTTTATTTTCCGATAAGACGACGGGAGAGAGATAGAGATGAGAGAAAGAGAGATTTGGGTTTGGGAGAAAATAAATCGAGAGGTGCAACCCACAATAATATATTAGGAGTTTGTTAATAGAAGATTTTGCACGTGTGAGATTGACACAATTTTAGCCAATCATGTGTTTTGTTAAAAACATATTTTCTATAATTAGATGATTACTTATTATTTTTTTTTAATTTTTAATTACAGCCTCACTTTTAAATTTTGTCACATTTAATTAGCTGACTTTGATTTTTCCTTAAAACTCTAGGGTTTTGTATCATAGTTTATTTGACTTTCTTTCAATTTTTTTCAGCTCACTTATATATTTTTTTTGTTATTAATAATAAAAGATTTGAGCCAAAAAACAAAAATTGTAACTTATCATGCTGAACTGTCTTTCATATTGCATATATATGATTGTGTTTGTCATGGAAAGATGAACTTTCCGACGTTTAACATTTGGCTTTGTCATTAAGCCAATAAAAGTACACGATAAGTTTTTGTTATTTTCTCTGTTAATCATTTTTATGTGTGATCACGTTAACTTTTAAATGTAGATATGAATTAATACAACTAGTACTTACGTATTCCCTGTATTAACCTAATTAAAATAGGTTTGGAAAACTTGGCGTATATACAATCGTGGAGAGATAGATATATGCATGGAACATGTTGGCAATGGAGTAGAGAAAACTTTATTATCAAGGGTTTTGACTTTCTTAACTTATTAATTACTTCTACCATGTAGTTAAGTCTAGGCACGTAAGAGTATCTTCCATATTTACATATATTCATTCATGTAACATTACTAATCCTTAATTTATGAGAAATCTTATTATATAAAGTTGAATATGTTTTATGTGAACCGATAAATGGCATAAGATTGTGTGATGTGTTTTTGTTAATTAAGATTACGACAAATGTCAGTATATATACAATAGTTATAAACTTTTAAAAGAGAAAATTATATATTAAACAAATATTATGAATGAAAGAATCAAATGTCCTAACAAAACATGAAAAATAAGTCATATTTTAAAATTGTCAAATTACACTATGACATATTTTTCCTTTATTTCAAATTAACAAAAATTTCAACAACAAAAAAGATCTTTTAATGAATTATCGAATAAAAAAAACATGGATGTCATATTTTAGAAAATGAAAAGTAAATTTCATATTAAAAAATCAACTATATGCAAGATCATATTGTTATATATCAAAACAACCAATTTTACCATTTTTGAATTAAATAATATAGAAAAAATATTCTAATTTTTATTATAACTTAAGAAAATAACGTAAAAAAATTATTTTTGAGTATATTACATTGCTAATAAATTAGCATTTGTAAGAAAAATTAGTGTCAGAAGATAACAATTAACAATATTGTACATTTACTTAGTAATAATATATGATGAGTTATGTTATATGTAATGAATAAGATATGGTATTAAATTATGTTTTTAATATTTGTGCATGTCGTAATTTAGAATCTAATTACATATGGAATAATTATGCGGGATGTCAAATTTTCAAAATTTAATATATTTACATCTTTATAGTTTTATTAATAATATATAATTTGTTATTTTATATGTAATAAATAAGATATGACATTCATATATCTTTTAAATATTTGTACGGGTCGTAATTTTGAATCCAATTACATATGTCAAAATTAGTCGAATTATTAATTATACAATTTTTTAATACTATGTTAGCTACTTCCTATATAAATAACTACTCACCTAGTTGATCATATTCTTCCATGTGTTTGATGCTTCATAAATTAGGAGAAATTATAAATAAAAAGTACACAAAAATCTGAAATTTTATTCTACTAACATAATCTTAGTTTTGTTGAAAAAGGTCAAACATGTTATGATCTTTTGTTTCTATTATTTCGCTTAATTTTTCTCTAGATATTTAAGGTTCATCATAATTACTGCGATATCTGGAGAAAACATTATACAACGGCACATCAACATGAGATTTTATGAGCATTTTTAACTAGTAAGAATTATTTGGAGTCACATATATAGATCAATCACTGTATGGATATATTCAGTAATATTATTTCAATGCAGGGAAAAATAAGTATATATAGGTGTGTGATCCCCAAAGAAACCATAACATAAATTTCTGTTACTTGGTCAGTGGAGACATAAGAAACTCATGTTAAGTTTTCGAAGAATCTAACCAAATCCAAAGTTAGGAATTTTTTTAGGCTTTTCCATAATCCAAAAACTCAAAATCTAAGCATAAATTCATCGAGAACGCTCCCTCTTATATTCGTGGGTGTTGGGATCTCATGGTCAAAGATTTATATTAATGAGGGTTGTTTACGAGACATTAATACTGATATGAGATTCTGACAAAGACATGATAGGGTGATAATGTATGTTTATTATGAGGACCGAGGAGAAAGTTATAAAGATTTTAATTTCAGAAGAAGGAAAGAGTACAGATAAAAGCATTTAATCTTACTGAATATCAAGAAGAAGGGTCTAATGCTAATGAAATGAAAATTTGCTACCAAGAGCCTTTAGCTCAACTGGTAAAGTGGTTGGGAAGGGACAATAATTCTCATACTTTTTCTATCTAAATTCCATCTATCTTTAATGTGACTCTTTTTTTTTTTTTATCACATATTCGAACTTAGTGCCACATCTAAATTTTGATTGTAGGTTTGGGTTTAGAATATATATCTATTATCCTTTTCTAAGGTTGATTTTATTCTTCTTAATGAGCCTGAAATGTTGACTCCAAAGTTAGTCACTCAATTCTTGAAATGAGCTTAGTTCGATTGGAAAATTTAAGTTGACTGAGTGTGTTTTAGTGAACTTAACTTATATTGAACGTATTAAACTTTATATAAATATATAAGATAAGATAGATAAATATATACACCATAATTTTTTATTAAAATCAAGAGGACTTGTTATTGTAAAAGATAAAACACATTAGAAAAAAAGGAAATTATGAAATACGTCTACGTGAGAAAGAGAAACTTAAAAAAAAGTTTTGTGGGAGAATCTTAAAATGTATATCAGTATATATATATATAGCGTGACAATCAACAAAATACCATAAAAGTGAAAGTTTACAGTTTCCCTAATTAATGTCCTTATTGACAAAATGTAAAATTCACAAATTTGTCCCATTCATATTAAAAAAAAAAAAAAAAAAAGAATTAAGATGAATGTGGGAGAATCATAAGATGTATATATAACGTGATGGTGCAGACAATCAATAAAATACCATAAATGTAAAAAGTTTCCAGTACCCTAATTAATGTCCTTATCGACAAAATGTAAATGTCAAAATTACAATTCATAAACAACAAAATGTAAACTTAGGGTACATGTAATTACTTTATATATATATAGACGTCTAATTTAAGAATAAGAACACAAAACTTTAGGAAGAATAAAAATTGGTGTGGTGAAGAAGAAGAAGAAGCAAAAAAGAAGATGGACTCGACGTACATCCCAACCATCGTAATTTTAATTGTCATCCTAGTCTTGGCCTTAGTTGCGTGTTGGTGTTGCTCCAAGAAACTCCTCAAACGCTATATATCCTCCTCCATGCACATGTACTTAATTATTTATTTTCTTACCTTATGAATTAATGTTTTTTGATATTGAAGTTTTTATTTGATTAGTAGAGCCAGCTTTAATGCGCCTTTGCAATATTTATCATTGTTTTTGGATCTTATTTATTTAATGGAGTTTTTATGGTATTATTATACATGAGTTAATTGATTATTCTTTTTATTTAATACCACAGTGTTACATACACGTTTCGGACTATTATCATCTCAATTGTTTAACATGTTGTAAAAACACTGTATTTTACATCTTTTCATATTAAAACATTGAACTTTCTCTAATTAATGAAAAAGTTAAATATTCTACCATTTCCTGTGTAACTTTTTTTGTTTTGTAAAATAAAAAGTTCTTAAAACTCCAAATTAAAGGAATTACAGCGACAACTTTTATAATATGAATATATATATCTAACTGTGAGATAAGCTAATTTCTTCGTCAGTTTTTCTCCATTATTTGGGAAGTAAGTTTGATGAGTAAATGTGACTTGGCGTAGAAAAATGTGACATGGATTTTTGAACTCTTTTCATTGGTTTTACAGTTCTTCTTAATTTTATTTTTCATAAATCTGATGTTTTGGTTTTTTAATTCATTTAATTTTTATTTGCTAATTAGTTAATATTAAAAATATTTTATGTTGTACTTTTTTATTCATTTAATTGTTATTTGCTAATTAGTTAATATTAATAATTATTTTTATATTTATTTATTTACAAAATCTCACATTTGCACCGTATAATTTATTTAACTGAAATTAAAGTATATAATCATCACCTTATAACTAAAGTATAGGTCCATGCATTTTTTAAATACCTTTTTGCATTTTCGTATTTTGATTTTTAATTAAACCAAAATATTATATATATGAATGCACCACAATTAATCATATATTTCTATACACGAATTTTATTATATGTATGAATATATAAAGATATATGCTTCATATGAATTAAACCATAATGCATACTGTATATTGTAATGAACCAAGTACATTAACTTTCATCACGTAGATATGTGCTTTATATCAATTAAACCATAATGCATAATGTATTTACTTGGATCGTTGAAGATTTCTGAATTTTCTTAACAAATGCAAAAAAATTTACTAACAAATTATGATTTTCCTATACAAATAAAAAAAAGAATTATGTGATAAAGGAATTGTAAGGTATTTTAATTGGTACAAGATTTTTGTCGTTTTATTATTATTATTATTATTATTATTATTTTTTAGCAACAATAGTTTGTAACTTTTACATCGGTTCAGACATTAAACCGTAAAACTTTACGGAGCCCACTCATCCACGATATGGTCGGGTATGATCATAGAAAAGATTCTCTTCAAGTGAACCAGCCTATCCCCTGTATGGAGCTTTGTTACATGAATATAATCTCGAGTATGAAGCCTTGCACGCTGTGCCAGATGGAAAAAGCCGGCCAACTCTGTGGCGCAGTGATCATCTTGACTAGTTCTTTGGAATCAGTGAGAAAATTAACGTCTTGATTCCCTTGGGTCAGCATACACTCCATATCCCAGATTAATGCTTCCATTTCCGAATGTAGCGGAGAAGCACTCCGACAAAGATTTCGACAACCTCTAACATCAACTTTATCTACCGATTTACAAAGTCATCACACACCCGAAAAACGATCAGTTGATTTCCACGAGCCGTCCATCCAAAATATTTTTTCCTAAAATTTACGATTTTTTGTTTTATTCATTTATTGTTATTTCTTAATTTATAAATCATTAAATTTATGTATTTATAGAATCCAACATTTTCACAATATATTTTCTTCATCCGACATTAAACTATATAATAGGATTAATTAATATGTTGTAAACTATATGTTATAATATATATAGTAATAGTCAAATAATTGAATGCATTTTTTTAATAGCTTTTTACATTTATATATATTACAATATATACATTCGTAAATGAAAATTAGGACTTATAATTTTATTTTGAATTATATAAACCAAAGTATATATTAATGGGTCAATATTAACCAAATATTTGAATACACGAATTTTACAATATGGATGAAGATAAAAATATAAAATGTGGTTTTTAATCATATATCCACATATATATATTAAGGGATCAATTTATTTTTAAACAGTGTATACATTATAAAAATTGAATTCGGATTTTTAATTCATAATTTTTCAAAAAAAATGGATACGTTTTCTCTCACAGGAAGAAATTGTTAAAACATTAGAAACATAATATTACAAAATTCAAAAGAAATTTTTATTTAGAATTCATAATTCGTAGACCAATAAGAATGGATTTTAAAAATTCAGCACCTCTGACATAACTCATGATTTTTGAAAATATCTTCTTCTTCTGATCTTTCCTTGTCGACAACAATCTTTGCTTTATCTGTTCATATTCTGTTCTTAATTTTACATTTTAATTGGGTTTCTCTGGATTAGGTCGAAGTTTCAAATTTTACAGTAATATCTCATCACCATCGGCGGAGATAATGGACCGTCGAACCAGAAGTTGGAGGCTCTCCGTCTTCGTTTTCGCCTTCGAACCAAAGCGATTCCTAAAATGTTGTTAAAGACGAAGCTATACTGTAAATTTCGAGCTGGGACTTGTCCGTATCTTACCAAGTGTAATTTTGATGATACTGTTGAGGAGATGAGGAAGAGAGGAGTTTCAGATTCCGTTTGACGGTGTTGGGAGTAATGTACTAGTACTTGGTGTTGGGAGCGCAACCGTCACTTGCGCTCTTTACATATGTTTGAAGTGCAATGTACTAGGCTTTACATGTTGTGAAGCCTTCAAATTGGAAAAACGAGGATATGGGAGGTGCTGTTGTTTGGAGCTGCAGGTAAAGATACTGGCTTTTTGTTCGATTTGGATTGCTATATACCAGAATTAGTGTTTGCTTGATGGATTGAGCTCCTAGTCTCTTGTGGTTAGCTAAGTTCTCCATTAGTGAGTTTTTGTAGGTTTGTTAAGCTTTAAACCAATGCTGCTTGATGAACAGAATGGGTTATGCTAGAATGCTATCCTCTAGAGCTTTAAGCTGAGCGTTGTGGAGATTTTCTTATCAAGTTTCGTATACATGACGCAGCTTTCTTTTGCTTTTGGGTGAACTTCAGTTTGCCATTTAGTCGGTAAGCTTTCTGTTAGCCAAGAAAAACAGAACGGAAGGAACTGGCCAACAACTGTTGTAGTTATGTCGCGGCTTGTTCTGAGAGAGTAACTGTAAAGAACCTTTATGTGCAGACGATAACTGGAACCATTGTGGATGATTGATGTAAAGTTTGTAAAGACATCAAGAAGATCAACAATAGAAGCAAATCAAATAACATTGAAAATATCAGAGAAACAAGGAAGCAAAGGAGTTCAAATCAAACGACAGGGACAATGTCAGAGAAACAAGGAAACAAATTAAGGAGATGGTTCCACACATCACTTTCTCACAAGGCTAAAATAGAGCATACAGACTGCAAGAAAGTAAACAGGAGAAGAAAAAGAGCAGCCACAACAGAAAGACCAGACCAAGGATTGTGGAAATAATCACGGCTAAGAATTGCGTGCCACTTGTACCAAGTCGTGTTGCAATGCGCCTGTAGATCATCGTAGACTGTCTGATAGTAAAAGGTGCTGTAACTTGTTTGAGTTGTCTCCTTCAGGACACGATCGAACAGCTTCGAAATGTCTTTTGCATTTCCACGCCTGTTCACGATGATCGCATCGTCGATGAACAATTCAGCATTCTTGGGAGATTTTACAAAGCAGCTGAGGAATATCATATAGTCACTGAAGTAAGTTTCTAAACGATGACATTGTTCATACAAGATGATGTTTCTGTATAGAGCTTCTGTGATGTCACTGATTCTGATTTGGGGAATCATGAGAACTCCATTGGCAAACGTAATGTTGAGTGGGGCGATGAGGCTGTCTGCAGGCTTGAGCTTCACACCGGCATCTCGAATCTGTTTTGCACTCAGTGTAAAGTCTATCGTCTTCACCTTGGGGCTTTCTACCGGAACAGTCAAATGTGTAGAGCCTATCATCGTCATGTTGGTGCTTCCTCGCGAAATGCTCAAATGTGTAGAGTCTGTCATCATGATGTTGGTGCTTCCTCGCGCAACGCAATCTGAAGGCAGGTAAGTAGATCTCAGAAGGTCAACAAAATGGCGGGTCTTTATATCAGAAATGCATGGTGAATACTTGGGGATGCTCATCCAGAATTTCTTGAAGTGCTCGTGAATGATTGGACTAAGAGGACGTCCACATCCGCGTACCAATCCAAACATCTCCTTGACAACAAAATACGGAAGCTGATTCTCAAGTAACATGATGTCATGGTTCACATCGACAATCATCTTTTGCTTCCCATAGATCCTATCCTGCATACTGTCATCAACCTCCTCTGGAGACCGTAAAAGAAGTTCTACTAGGAAGCCAGCATCAACGAGTAACATCTTCACAAAATCATTGCTACCAATTTTTATATCGTCGGCATAATATAAACGAGCTTTTGCTTCCCATGTCCTTGCAACATCAACCATGCCCTCTAAACTTAAGTATGTTTTAGGAATAAGACATTGCAGGTACCTCAGTTTATGATCTTCCATGGCTCGAAGTTGTTTTACGCCATGATGTAAGGGCCCGATGGATACAATGCGAGGTGTATACGCATCTGGATTCAATCTCCGCAGCCTCTTAGGTACCTTATAGATACAACACTCGTTTGAAAGAGAAGGCAAATTTTCCAACTTCGTTCTGATGGAATCTACAAGGGAAGCACCAGCTGGAACCTCCTGATTCTGAGCCATATGTCTTGTATGATTTTCAACCGAACCAGAGCCTTGCATTGTGTAAAAATGAGAGACAACTTAATTGTTGCACTGCTAAATTCAACTATCAAACGCAAATCGTGACTGCCTCTCTTTAATTTCTGGTAACACAAGTTGACAAAAAAAATAAAGGAATACCAATTTACCAAGTTATAGAGGTGCATATATGATGAATATATATATATATAAATCAAGGATTCATTCCTCATGAATTATTAACAGTTTAGAAGCGAGACCAAAACGTTATTAACAGCAAAATCATAGGAATATTAATGGATTATGAAAGTGCAAGTGATAGTATATATATATATATCAGAAACACAAGGAAGCAAAGAAGATGGCTCCAAACAGAACAACCATAAACTTTTTATTTAAAGAATGACGGCTGACCAAAAAAAAGAAAAGTTTAAAGAATGACGCTTGGATGTTTAAATCAAAAAGTCTACATCTTCAATAATGAATTCCTTAATTAATTTGAATGATTTTTAGTCCACTCTGACTCAATCCTCTCCACGACTTCAAAACATTTTTGAAAAAAAAAATAAAAAAAAATGAGGTTCATGAGAAAGCAATAAACACAAACTTGAGACATTCTAGGAATACATAAAATCCCTACTCATGTATTGTGCAATGACTACACTTATAAACCCAAACATGAAAACTGAAAAGCTGATTTGTAACAATTAATATCGGGTGAGTATAAAGATTCTATGTCGGTACGGATCTTTTGAATAGGTAGAGTGTTGTTGGTTCTGTTCCTGCTTGACTTTGATGTTGGAGAACAAGCCAAGATACATAGAATCTAATGTGGAGATTAACCAACCTTGTGGCTGTGCTAAAAAAAGGCAGACAAAACATTCGATTCCTTTAATCTTGTTGATGGATCCTAAGAGTCCAATCCCATTTAAACTCATCCATCCTGGTTTGACAGAGTTCAATTAATCAAACATTATGAGTTTCTATAATCCGATAACATGTATTTCATCAAAACAGATTCCAGTTGTATTTGAAGAAGCTCATGAACTCAAACTTGTCATTCTATAATTCCTAAACTAATCAACAACTTAAGATGCAGCAATCGTCTCTAGAAACAATATGGCAAAATATTAGATGAGGACCTAATTGTAAATACACATATAGGAGATGGCAAAAACAAAAGTGAATCGCCGTCAATAACAATTATAAAAGTTCTTATTATTTTCATGGCTTTTCTATAATTAAACCTATTTTAATTTTAGTTGTTCATAAGAGGTCTAAAATCCATGGATAATACTCAAAATACAAGTGATTAGAATTTTGTAAAAAATACTATGTGGCCAGAAGTT
>OVAF01001832.1:0-16657 GCA_900406245.1 Odontarrhena argentea | reverse complement strand
AATTTATTCAAAGAAAAAATAACTGTTTGTTTACAACACTCGTATCAAGCTGCTAATCTTAAAGAGAAACTGTACAACTATCAAAATTGCATCCTAGTGATGTCTCCTAGGACGTCTTGCCTCAAGCCAAGTAATCAATGCATTCTCAAGACTGCAGTCTTTGCTCCTCACAAAATTTATCCTGCTACGTACCTCCATATCAATCATTCCAACAAGACACTCAGCCGGAACCGGAGCCTCCCCATGCCCTCTACCATTTCTTTCTCTCCAAATAATATAGACCGATGCCTGAAACATGTATCGGAAAAGAAAGCTTACTATCTTACCACCCCCTCCAGTGAGAATCTGGTCAACTAGATGATTCCAATCAGTCGTATATCTTCTCCTTAGTAAACCTTTAGCAAGAGGCTCCCAGATAGACTTAGAATACTGACAATCAAAAAACAGATGCTCCCTTGTTTCCATAGCCACATCACAAAACATGCATTTCACAATAGCTCATATATTCCAAAGTTGCATACGAGCTCCTGTGGAGAGCCTATCACGAAATGCAAGCCATGTGATAAAGGAAAATTTAGGAGTAGAATGTTTGAACCACAGTCCCTTTCCCCACTTCAGGTTTGGGCCAGCATCTCTCAACTGAAACCAAGTCCCCGCTGAAGAAAAGCCTGCTTTGAACCTTCCACCTTCCAGAGATAGGCATCATCACACTCACTTTGCAAGACAACCTGTTGTATCTCATCCTCAATCTGTTCATAAATTTGTAGTCGATGCCTTCTTCTTCTCCTACCAGAAAGACAATTACCTTAAAACTTATTGGGTCTGCAGGTATAGCAGCCACGCTCGAGCTCCAGCTCCAGGACATGCATTATAGAGGACAGTTTTTCTCTGTTCATCACTTATAGAGCCCCCAACGAATTCTCCACAACTCTAGAATCCAAAAATTGGAAGAAACAAAAATAAGATAGGAAAGGAAATACACAGAAGTAAAAAAAAAAAAAGCAATTTGACAACAAAGTCACCGGTATTTTCCTAGCTTCTACCACCACAGAAAAAAAGAATAACAGAGATAACATTACAAATCGACAATGAGGATTACATGTTTATAACCAAGCAAAGATACCTTGAAAGCAGATACTATGTCATATGTATTGTCTTGGGAATGGCCAGGCTGCAATGAAAATGAAAGCAAGGTGAACACTCGTGTGTTTGGGGATACCGTGTCTGAAATAGGCAGGTGCAAACTCCATGAAATCATCGCTCTGCTCCATTGTCTGTGAGATTAAACATTTTGTACCATTCAAACGGTCTTTCTCTACTAAACCAAAATCAGTACCCTATTTCTGTTATTAAAGCTAAACAGTACTTTCAAATACAAAAAGTGTACCTGTGTTTTTTACTTTTGGACAAAAGGAAGAATGTAAAGAGTAATTATATTTAAATCAAATATTTAATGAAATCACATATTGGTGTACCCTTTTTGTTTGCTAATAAGCACTCGTAAATGATGTTAACAATAGCTGCTAGTGTCACTAGAGACACTTGTACGCAATCGTACGTCTCTTCCAACGGTCCAAGCTGGCTCCCGGACACAATCTCGAGAGAAGCTCGATCATAATTCCTCTTCTTAGAGTTGCAGGAATTTGATCAGTGGGCCCTTTCTTGGGCTCCCTTCTTTTTCACCCACTTGGGCTTTTGTTATCAATCAAACATTGGTTTCTATCGATTAATAATATTCTCAGTGCTAAAAAGAAAATGATGCTAACAATTTTTGGTTTAGTTCCCATAAGTAAGACGAGCACTCTAGTAGAAAAGTTACTATATCTTTTAGTCCAAAATATATCCTAGGTGCTGTTAGAAAAACAATAATAAAAGTAAGAGAATGACATTTTTTTTTTTTAAATGAGAAAGTTTGGTTTTCCTTTTTTTTTGGTTTTTTAACTAAACCAAAAGTCAAATCCATCAAAAATTAAGAAAAAAAACACAACAAATAAAAAATAAAAATAAACACATTTGGATCTTCTTGCGCATGCCTTGATTCTGCAAAATAAAAAATATTTTAACTAAAAAAATTGATACCCAATTCTAAATACTAAAATAAATCATTAAAAAAATGTATTTATTCACAGTATTTGGTTGGAAAACTCTTGGCTATGTATGGAGAAATACAAACCAAGGACATATCTCTTGGGCTTCAAATTTGATGGTTTAGGGTTTTTTGCATTTTCGACGTGGGAGTTCTCTCCATGTTGGACATAATCGCCTACCATTGGATACCATGATAATTCATCAGACTCTTGAGATTGTTGTTATCTTTAGATGACCTAGACTACATAAAAAATGAGATAAACTACTCAAAGTTGTTCATTCGTCAAGAGCTTGGGAGAGAGTTAATCATTATAATTGTCAAATCAATAGATAATTAAATTCTCTTCAGCCTCTTTTATTTTACACGTATAACCAGACATTAAATGTTCATCTTGATTCATTTATTTTTCTTTATAATATATAATAATTTTAGGGAGTCTAGATGAAATTATACATTGTTTGTTCAATCTAAATAATTTTTCCTAGTTATTTGAGAGTCAAAATCTTAAGGTTCTCAGTATTTTGTTTTTTTTAATAAAATCATAGAACATAATTAGAACTTCATGAATTTAGAAATTTCATGATATATTATTACCAATGAAAGCGATTACAAAAAATATTAATATAAACTTTAGAACGAACTAAAAGATGAAAAAACATAATGACTGAATTTCTTAAGGAATATTTTAATTTAATTTATATGTTGTTCTCCAATATTATTCCAGCCATTACAATTATTTAAAACTTCTTGATTTATGCAGATTTTATAGATTAATGTAGATTTTTGTTTTATCCCTCTTATATATTGGAATAAACAAAATTCAATCTCGATTAATTAGTTATAAGACCAAATCTGTATATAACTAATAATACATGTAATCACTCATATATTGACACTATTCCATGAGTTATTTTATGTATTCATAGTTTAATACATGTGAATTTTATTTGTTTACATGGAAAAAAAAACTGAGTGGCCAAAAGGGACAGTGTAAAGTTAAAAAAAAAAAAAACTGAGATGGTCCACAATGACATGAAATCAAACAGTAGGATTGATTGATTGACTAAACGTTTTCTCCATCTTTATTAAGTAACCCATTCAAACACACTCCACTGCTCCTTTCTTCCCTCTCTGTCCCCATCCAGTTTTGTACCTCTGCCACAACCCACAAGTTTACCCCTTCACCGCCAACTTCTTTCAGGGGTAATCTCGTCTTTTCCTCTCAGGTGTTGTCCACTCACTCCAAGAACCAAAGATTTCATCGTCACACACTATATTCCCCTGTGCCCACCCTATTCTCCTCTAATTCATAATAACCTATGTATATACATGTTGTTGATCACTAGATTTGATACTATCTTCTCCTTTAACTATAAATTACTGTATTTGTCTACTTTTGTATTAGCTACTAAATTCAGTGCAGAGATAGGCTAATGTTTACCAACAAATAAACTCACTAGTTAATACTAAAGCAATCAATAGAAATTCTTTCAAAGTACCATTTTATTGAATCACTTCTCAAAAATACCATTTTTAAAAAGTTATATTTTTTTTGGATTTAGAATATGTTTATGGTTTTGGAGGGTTAAAACTTTATAGAATTAGGGTTTAGTGTTTAGTAACTATTTGGGATTCTTGCTGAAATGACTCACAATTTGTGGTCAAAAGCAGAAATGGTCTCTGAGNTATATATATATATATATATATATATATATATTATTTTTGGGATTCTTACTACAATGAACCACAATTTACGATCAAATGCAGTTATAACCCAAGTCTTTTGTCGGACCAAAAGAAGGGATTTTGTGCACTACACATTTGACCCCTTTATCACGGTTCTGCCATTTGTTTTTTTTNTCATCACCTTCATCTTATTACGAGATTGCCATTGTGGACAATTGAATTTCTCAACCACCATCTTCCACCATCTTCGAAATCGGAGGTTTAATGCTCACAACCACCCCTTCTTGATGCCTTTATAACTAACACAGAGCTTTAGTGAATGTATGGTTTAGAGGAAAAACGTGAAATAAACCTAAAACCGTCTAAAAACTCAAACTAATCCGTAAAACTCTCGAATACTTGAAACTCAATCGTACCCAAGTCATTTCTACTCATAACTGAACAGCTGTGGTTACGTCGGACACAAAGGAAGCCCCATACCCGAGCTACAGTGAGTTTCGTTTTGATTACTTCGATTTTTTGGAAATTTATCAGTCATAGACTTCATTACAAGTTTTCTAGTCAACGTGTGGGCTATTTTTACAATTGACTTCACAGATCGGGAGACGTCGGGTGAAGTCTGATTGGTTTCTTTGAAAAAAAAAACCAAGCATACTTCAAACGAAGTCTCCAAGAGAAGATGTCTAGTTTTGGTATTGACTTGGTCAAAATAAATTTTCGAGAAGCCTAATGAAGAAGTCTATTACGGATCTGGTCTAGTTTTGCACTTTTATATTATATTAGTGTTGACGTAAACTACTAATGAAGTCTGGGAAGGTTATATTTGCAAATGACTTTAAAAGGATAAAGTTGACCGTACGGGCAATTTCAGTGCAGGCTTCGCATGAAGTCTGAAAGAAAACCAGACTTCTTGGGAAGGCTACGCTTTAAAAAAAAAAAAAAAATTTGTCAATTGCAAGAATAACCTTTTGCAGACTTCATTTTCAGGATGCACTAGGAAGACATCTTTTGTAGTCTACTCTTTAAAAATTTGACTAAGTCAATTGCAAAACTAACCTCAACGAAGTCTGAAATATCGTTTAGACTTCAGTAAGAAGTCTGATATGATATACGATTATGGTCGTTTTTCTGAACCTTTATCAGACTTATTTCCGAAGTCTGAAACAATATTTTCGATACACACTATAAAGTCAACATTTGGTCAATTACAAAAATAGACTCTTTTCCATTGTAGACTTCATTTGTTGTCTAATGTTTGGAAATCTAATTGCAAAAATAGCCTACAAAAAAGGTAGAAGACATGTTTTGAAGTCTAAATTTTAATGTAGACTGAAAACGAAGTCAGGAAGGAATAGACATCGATTACGTAATTGTATACGACCACAGACAACATTCGAAGTCTGAAAAACTTAACATCCAAATTAGTGCACGTAAGAAGCGTATATAGCTAAATTTTTAGGACATAATCATAGGTTCAAAACTTAAAAAAAAAATTTATTTATTCCATATTTTTTTCTTCAAATTTAGTGTGTACAAAGCATTTTAAGGTATTTATGTAATTACCTAATAATTATTCCAGACTTGAAACGAAGTCTCCTGACCTGACTTCAATAGCAGGCTGTAATTATAAATATGCAAAAACAGAAATAATGTGATGATTTTTATCAATTTAAGATTTTTTCCATGTAGTTTGAAAATCACAACTTCATCCCTGTAGGTTTTATGGCCTTTTTCTTCTTTGTTTATCTTGAATACATTTGTTTGTATTTCATTAATTAATAAATTTTCTACACACTTCACAGGCAGTCTCTGTGAGAAGTCTGGGTACGAAGTCTAAATAATTGTATTACATTTTATTCGAAATTTAAAACATATAATCCAGATTTTTTTTCTTCTCACATATTCTGAGGGTATATAAAGTGTTACCACAAAATAAAATTCGCTCAATTTGTTATGCTTTGATAGTTATTATAAATACTAAGTTTTGAGGTATTTAGTTTTTATCTACAGACGCCATGTGTAGTCTCTATGAGAAGTCTGCTGACGAAGTTTGTATAATTGTATTAGATTTTATTTGATATTTAAAACATATAATCCATATTTTTTTCTTCTCACATATTCTGGGGGTATATAAGGTCGTATCACAAAAAAAATTTGCTCAAATTCGTTATGCTTTGATAGTTATTACAAATACTAAGTATTGAGGTATCTAGTTTTTTTCTACAGACTCCATGTGTAGTCTCTATGAGAAGTCTGCTAACGAAGTCTGTATAATCATATTCCATTTTATTCTAAATTTAAAACATATAATCCAGATTTTTTTCTTCTCACATATTCTAAGGGTATATAAGGTGGTACCACAAAAACATTTCGCTCAAATTCGTTATGCTTTGATAGTTATTATAAATAGTAAGTTTTGAGCTATTTCGTTTTTTTCTACAGACTCCATGTGTAGTCTCTGTGAGAAGTCTGCTTACGAAGTCTGTATAAATGTATTCCATTTTATTCGAAATTTAAAACATATAATCCTGTTTTTTTTTTCTCATGTGTAGAGATGACATACATGTTTTATATATACACCATGTACTCATTTTCCTAATTTTTATTTTTCAATATAATCTTGGAATGTACTAACGTTTGGCTTCGGATGTGTAAGGTCATGGTTCACGTACCAGTGGTTTTCGGACAGTGGATGAGAAATGACCCTTTCTGGATTTTTGAGGTAGACCATGCCAGAGGCGGGAGAATGTTTAGTCACGATGGTATTTCAGATTCTCATTTGACATCTTAAAAGTAATAAAATAAATGAGATTTGTATATAGTCTGAAATTTTAGAAATAAAGGAAATAAAGGAACTGAGTTTTACAATGCATACATAGAAAAAGACCTGAAGTTCACAGTAGTACAAAGACATTAGATAGTTAACACAAATTATTTCACTTTCTTTTTGCGTCGACCTCTTTTGTTCTTAGGTGGATTCGGTGATGCTTTAATCGAAGTTTCATTTGGAGAGGGGTTTTCACTAACCCGATGTGCAGGCTCTGCTCCATTTGACTTCACTTGCTCAACTTCTCCATGCGACTCGTTTGCATCTACTGGAGAACTCACGAGAATTGATAGTCTCCCCTCAACCGCCTCCACCTTATCAGCAAGATTCCGTATCTCCATATCGCACTTGTCAAAGCCAAGAACCATCTCCGTAAACAATGTCTTAATGCATAACTCAAAGTATGCCTTAATAATGGAATCCACAAAGTCATCGCTTGCACTCGGACCACACGAACTTCCTCCCTTAACACGCTTCCGCCTACCTCCATCAGAAGCCATGCTTCCATTGTTATCAACATTGCCCTCAAACATTTGTCTTTTTGGCTGTGTGTTGACTAGAATGCCTTCCTCCTTCCAGTGATTCTTGTTCCATCTCCATGCAGCAGGTCCAAACTCTCTGAAAACAGCCTTGATGATGTTATCGATTCTTTCATCCTCTTCATCATTATCCCACACGGGAAACATGTTCTCCCTTTCCTTCATGACCATGCCGCGTAATCGGGTCTATGTTACTCCAAAGAAAAAGTACAAATTACAATCGCATACCAATTCAAAGTGATAAATATTAAAAATTGTGAATATAGGTAAATGGACAAACCTACCTAAGCATGCTGGACCTAACATATTTCCTTCCTCTCGAACCTGCGAATGCTATCAATGGTGGATTTGTGTTTCCCGGGATGGGCTGTGCATAGACTGCAGCGAAATCAGGCATGGCTCGGTAAACCCAAACCTGCAGAACTTCAACGAACCCCTCGATTGTGTAGGCTTTGCATAAGTTTACACTCTTAACAGACTCGATCAAATTCTTGAAGGCCAGTCTCCCCCAGGGATAATTCTTAAATGCTTCCAAGTCCATCACTAGCCTAGCAAGATTAAGGTGAACTGGTGTAGAAGTACTTCGAGCCTCAATGAAGCCTGCATAGATGGCTAGATAGGCAAGCCTGATTCTATCATCTCTAGGCTAATCAGCAGCAAATAGACAGGCATTAGTTAGGTATTTGATACTCGGACCATTTTCAACAGGAATTCCTAGCTTCCTCCAGAATTTTTCCATCTCCTCAGTGACTTTAACATCTTTCTCTAGCTGCTCCAAATCATCCAAGTACCCATAGTTTAGGCCAGTCAGCTCCTCAAACTCATTCAGAGAAAACGTTATTGGAGTTACACCAATCCTACTCCAGATCTCATACTTCTTCTTGCACTCCAACTGGAAACAGAGCATAAAGTGAACAAGACGAGATGCCCACAAAAAATTCAACCTCAGAAAATTCATAAATACACCAAGACGAGACTCAGAGATCTCCACCCACTCATCTTCATTGAGAGCTTCTTGTAGTGCAGCGAACAGCCTTGTATCGCTGCTGTAGTATCCACTGCTTTTCAGAGGTACTGGTTCATCGTTTGGAGAATACAGCCTCCTTGGAAACTCAGGCGGATCTCCATCAGCCATCCTGTGGTAAAGACCATGAGAAGAAAGGTTACAAAACTCGCAAAT
Source organism: Odontarrhena argentea (assembly GCA_900406245.1). Classification (NCBI taxonomy): domain Eukaryota; kingdom Viridiplantae; phylum Streptophyta; class Magnoliopsida; order Brassicales; family Brassicaceae; genus Odontarrhena; species Odontarrhena argentea. Next base: position 8,336 of record OVAF01001832.1, on the reverse strand, counting down.
AAATTCATTATGCAAGAACACATTTTCATAAGTTTTCAAAAAAAAATACTTCATCAGAAGTTTTCTAAAAAGAAGTTCCCAATAAGACTTCTTCAGAAGTTTCCAACAAGACTTCATCAGAAGTACTCATAGAAGACTTCGTCAGAAGTTTACTGAAAAACTTTGCCTGACGTCTTCGTCAGAGAACTTCCTCAAAACAGTTCCTCGGAAGACTTCATCTGCTGCCTATTCCGTATTCGCTTATCGAGAATACCGAAACAGAGAAAAAGAGACATATCGAGAAGTCTCATATCACAGATCTAGGGAAAATTACACCAAGAGCACGACTCACCTTTCAGACGGAGGACCTACGGTGAAGAGATCCGGTGTAAAAGGCAAGGGACGGCAGCCGAACCTAGTCAGTACAACAGAGAACAACATTAGTACACATTAACAAAAGGCGAAGGATGCAGACATGGGTAAGTGGAGTAACCTCTGGCACGATCGACGGAAGAGTGGGTGAGACGGTTTCGCGGCAAGGAGCTAAATTTGCAGGGGATCGCCTCTTCCTGAGAGGTTTTCGGCGGATACAGAGAAGAACTAATGGTAAAAAATTAGGGTAAATGATTTATATATGTCGGTTCAGCTATATTCACTGATGGTTTAATTTTTAAACCGGTTATGTGCACATTGCGGTCTGGTTCACAATAGTCTCCCAGATAAATACATATCAGACTTCTTTTTATGTCTGTTTGACCTAGTTCCCAAATATCCCGCCTAATATACCCGCCAAAAATTTGAAATGTAGACTTCTTGCGAAGTCTTATCCACTTTGATCCAAAATTCCCCGCCTCAAAGTCCCGCCTAAAAATTTGAACTTCATTCTTCTTACGAAGTCTTATCCGCTTTGGTCCACAATTCCCCGCCTCAAACTCCCGCCTAGAATTTCGAACTTTAGACTTATTCTGAAGTCTTTTACGGGCACAACTTCTTAATATCCAACTTCATAAGAAGTCTTTTCAGATTGCTCAAAATCTTTAAGCCAAAAATTTATATTTCTTCGAAAGTCAAGATAAGTAACAGGCATAAATACCATATTTCAGTCTATTTCGGAAGTCTGATAAATAAAAAAACGACATAGAAATCCAAGATAACATAATTAATACAAAATAACATAATATTAGCCTTAACAAGAGTACTTTTACAGTCTTAAAAACAATAACATTACAACAAATACCATATGATCAGATTTAGAAAATGAAACATACATTTACCCGACAAAGACTACTCCTGAAGTCTACTAAAGACGTTGTGAGAATGAGGACATCCGAAAGGGAAGTCAGATGAGTTACAGATTAGGAAAACAAGACCCTGAAGAGGATGTAGCCGATCAACATACATGTCAAGATTATCCAAGTCCTCCATTCTTTGAGTTTAATCGAGCACATAAATTCAAATCGATTTTGGCGTTGAAGTTCCTTCTCAAGAGCTTTAATAGTGGGAAATTCTTGATAATTGTACCAATCTTCCATCTGCCGAATGCATTCACCCTGCTTCGTTGTTGCAAAACGGAAGTCTTCAATTTCGTCCATCAGAGCCTCGTCTAACCACTTGAACAGATGACGTCGACCATCCTACCACAGAAACGAAACATGTCAAGCCCTAAACACCCTAAACCCCAAACCAATGCAAAAACAAAGCCAAATCTCTATTTACCTTTGAGTTCTTGCATCCATAAAAAACCCTTCCCGGATTTTTCTCTGTAGTCGAGGTTTGTGTGATGGGAACCAAACTGCATAAACATCTATACGCTATGCCGGCACTAGGTTTTCGTTGAGCGGCGGAGCTCGCTTCATGGGGATCGGGAGAATGCTCTCCGTACGTAATATACTCCAAGATTGCTTCACTGCTGGTGGGTTGGGTGTAGCTGTGGAGACCCATTCCTTTTGAGGATAAATCCGTGGAATGTACCGGTAAGGAGACAGAAGGATAAGCGGCGGTGGGAGAGAAACAACAAATTTCGTCCCAAATTAGGGCTTATTCCTATATATAGCCACCAGAAATAACACCGGTTTATTAAAAATTCCGGTTAACCAGACGTTTTAAGAAGTCAACATCGTAACTTCTTTGGAAGTCTGAAATTTTAATTCTACACTAATTATCTTTCCAAACTAAATCCCCTTAATATCATTCATTTCCACCATATTGTATTTTATATAGATCAAGGTAGCCTATTCTTGGATTATACATATTTTTACCAAAGTAATTTATTTAAATTCATTTTTTTAGTTTAAATTTTAGAAACAATTAATTAATAGACTTCATTTTATGTCTTCTGATACGAATTCATATTCTGTTTCAGACATCTTTGGGGTAAAATCGTAATGTTCACAACAGCTTTTTTGTTTCTTCATCGAGGGCACAACAATAATTTCTCGAGCAAAAAAGTCTATTTTTGCTTACACTTCAAATTTGGGTCTAGTTTTGGTTTTAAAACCAAATTACGGTCTATTTTTGGTAATGTTCCCATTATTTTTTCACAATTCTTTAATTATCTCTTATATGTAATTTTTTTATTTGTGTTGCATTTCTAGATATATATGTTGTTTTTACGAAATTCGGTTTATATTTGGTGATTAAATTATTTTTATGATAATAAAACTATACATCAATTAAAATAATAGTTACATAATATATAAGCTTTAAATATAAAGAAATTGGAAAAATCGTTTAATTTTTTTTGTTTATGAAATACACCAATAGTTAAATTCTTTGAAAATGTTGCATTTTTAATTTTTTTTATGGAATTTGAATTTTTCAAAATTCAATATTAATTTTTTATGAAAATTTAATATTAATATTAATAACTTGATCTTTAAAGCTTGCATTTTTTCTGTTCATTCATTTTTAGGGTTTATGTTAGAATAATTAACTTCATCAACCTCACTTAAAAAAGAAAATTTAACTTCATAAAATTCTTGGAATACTAATTATGTAAATTAGTTTTATATTTTTTGTAAAATCATTATGTGGGTTACTTAACCATATTTTACTGAAATTTTGGTTTTGTGATTTTTTAATATTTATTAGAATATATCACAAACATATATATATATATATATATAATATTAATTCAGCTAAATCAAATTAAAATTAGAAAACAAAATTGTTTCAAATAGGCTAAAAAATTATAAATTTGAGCTAAATCATATATCCGCGGACAGGCCCATGTCCGCACGGTCTTATCCGCTTTGTACGCAGACATATTTGGACTTAGCTCAGATTCATCCGCTTCGTATATGGGCTAATACATGTCCGTGCCGCTTCATGCGGACATGGACAAACCCGCGGACCAAACCCCAAATTGACCTCTCTAGTTATGATCCTAATTAATATATATTATTTTATTTTTTTCAATCAGAGGAATTAGTAATATGTATAATAAAAAAAAAAAAACTATAAAACTTTGATGTTTTCAGATGTTTTAAATTTTTCTTTATTCAAAATATTTTTTATCTAATTTTAAATTAAAATTAAACAATATGTAGTCGAGCACACTAACCTGTAAGTCTCCTGAAAAACATAGATTTTTCCCCCCAAAAGTTTGTTTCCAGCCCATTCATATTTTTTGAATCAGCAGACTTACAGGTTAGTCTACTGAAAAACCTAGATTTTTCGCCCCCAAAAGTTTGTTTCTCTCCCATTCATACTTTTTGAATCAGCAGACTTAAGTCTGCTAATTGACTTGCAAAATATTTTCAATAATCTATACATAAATCTTTGCTAAATCATATATCTTACATCAATCTTATTTTATATACATTACAATACTTTAGTTTAAGATGTTTTCAATTTTTCCTTCATCAAAATATTTTTTACATAATTTTAAAATTAAAATCTTAAAAATTAACTTTTGAGCAGACTTTCGGGTACGTCTGCTCAATTTTCATTTCAATCGGATTTGTCCCCAAACTAAACTTTTTTATATATTAGTTCTTTTCTCGAAATTTTATTTTATACAGTCTAAAATAATATATTTTAAGAAGTTTTCAATTTTTCATTCATCAAAATATTTTTTTTTATAATTTTAAATTTAAATCTTAAAAATTAACTGTTGAGAAGACTTTCGAGTACGTGTGCTAAATTTTCATTTCACTCGGACTTGTCTCCAGACTAAACTTTTATTATATTAATTATTTTTTGCGAAATTTTATTTTATACAAACTACAATCATCGGTTTTAAGATGTTTTTAATTTTTCCTTCATCAAAATATTTTTTACATAATTTTAAAATTAAAATCAAAACAATAAGTAGTTCAGCAGACGTTCGGGACAGTCTACCAAGTAGACATACTTTGTACCAGCAGACTTACTTAAGGTTAAAATCGTCATTATGGCTCCGTTTTTTTGTTTGTTCGCGAGGGTTGAAGTAGACAATTTACCCCTCTGTGGGTCTAGCAAGGGTTTACATTTGGAATAGTTTTCAAATGGGTTACCGAATTGCATTCAAATTCAAATTATAGTCTATAAACAGCAATTCCCCCTTCTTTCTTCTTCTTTTTATCTATTCATCTCTCTCCAACATCTGCTTTTTCTCTTTCTTTCTTCATATCAGATTTTTTTTTTCTTTGCTTTCCTTTTCTTCTTCTCTTTTTATTTATACTCAAAGAAGATCCAATAAAAATCTAGTAACAATTTGAAAAAAATCTGAACCGGTGTCAATAGTAATGGCCACCGACGTGAACGGAGGAGGAGAGTAAGGTCCGGTCAAGGAATGAGAAGAAGTGGTGGTTGTTGATTTTGGGTTGGTGCAGGGAAACACTGGCTCCGGTGGCTTTGCGACAAAAGGGATAATGAGAAATGAGAAATAAGAATGAAGAGTCATGTGGTAGGTCCCATTGATGAAAAAATAAATTATAAAGTATATATAATTTTTTTATCACAATAAAAGATATATACACATATTTCGATAGAGAGTTACATAATTTTTGTAATATTGTAAGAAAATATATTTAAAATTACATCTAACACTCTATTTAAAGATGTATCAATCATGTTAACTCTGTACGAACAATGTTACATATAATATATAACACTGTCAAATATATATACACAATATAATAACTAGATACATATTATGTGACATTGTATAAATGTGTACATGTACATCTAACATTTTGTTTAAAGATGTATAAATCATGTTATCTCTATACGAACAATGTTACATATCATTTATAATACCATCAAATATATATGCACAATATGGTAACTAGATAAATATTATGTGGCACTGTATAAACAAGTACATATACATCTAACACTTAGTTTAAAGATGTACAAATCATGTTATCTCTATATGAACTATGTTATATATTATATATGGCAATAAATGTTCAGTTAAATGAATAGACGTCTATATACGAATATAAATGTTAGTTGAATCATTAGACATCTATACGAGTGCTTATCGATCATAAATATGTAGTCAACCACAACACATATAAAAGTGTAAATAGAAGATTGGATATGTAACAAAATGATCAGATATGTGTATACGATTTTAAATTCTACTCGTATCATTAGATGTCTATCAGAGTGTTTAAACGTCTAGCAGAAACATTAGACGTCTATACGAGTGATTATCAATAAGAAATATACAGGTAATTCCCCAACATATATGAATCTGTAAATGGAAGATTATACATGTAACAAAATGTTTAGATATGTATATACGACTTTAACTTCTACTGGAATCAATAACGTATGTAAGAATATTTATACGTTTAACGGAGACATTAGACGTAATAAAAATTATAAGTTTAATTAGTAATTTTCAGTGTAAATCAAAGGATTTGTGATAGTTAACCGAATTTTGGGATATCATGATTCCTTAACCGATCGAGCATCTATTGAAATCATAATTTATATCTTTTTTTCTTATCACAAATTTTTCTCTCTCATCAAAATGACAAATCTAGAAACAACTGAAAAAATAAGAGAGAAAGAAAAAAAAAAGATAAAAAATATAACGAAAGAAGAAAGAGAGTTGTCAGAATAAATTGAAGAAGAAAGAATCAATCATTTTCTCTTTCTTCAGTAGGGGTAATTTGGTCCAAAAAATTGAACAGTAGCCTAGTTAAAAAGTGAGATACATATATCTAATTTTCATAAGTTTTTGGATTACTGAGTGCAAATTCTCAACAAAAAAATTAAAAAAAAAAAAATAGAGAGTAAGGGAAGAATGACTCAGAAACTGTCTATTGACATAAAAAGTTCCCAAATACTCCTCTAATTTTACTGATGAATTAAATAAATGATAGAAAATAAGAAAAATAGGTTAATTACACAGAAACCAAAAGGTTGTGGGTATTTACGTGATCCAACCTACCTCACCCGCCCGAACCCAATACTGAACCCGGATCCATCAGGACTGTATTGGTTTAAAAAGAAATCGCTTATAAACTGTTTCCCATATAACCACCCTCTAAACCAAATCAATAAATCCCCAAATCTAACCAGAATTTTCCCCAAATTCAATTGAAACAAAGGAAAGGATCGATTCCTCTCTCATTTCTCTCATTTCTCTCAAAGCCACCATTGTATAATCCAAACAAAATCAGGACCAATCACTCAATCTCAATCTCTCACTCTTAATCGAAATTCTCTTGGCAATGGCGAGAAAGATGCAGAAAGGAGCACAAGGTCGTGTCACGGAGAGCTTTACGAGAGAGGAGGAGAGTCCTCGACGACTCGGTAGCGAGGAGAGTCCTCCACCGCCATCCAACATCGAGAAGCCACTTGGCGACGACAGCGGTGACAACGACAATAGAAGTGATGTGGAGCCACCGCGCGATAGCCCTCCACTTGTTGAGTCTTCAAAGAGTTTGGGAGAAGAAGATTCCGAAACAGAGAATGATGAAGAAGTTGAAGACATGACGAACCGAAGAGTACCATTCGAGTCCGTACCATCCTCGAGCCGAAAAAATAGTAAGTAATCGAGTATAAACCGAATGGAATGTGAAATTGGATATTGATTATGAATTACGTGGACTGTGAAGTGGATATCAATTGTGAATTATGTTTGATTGAATTGTAGGCGCAAACGAGAGTAATACCAACTAATAAGTTCTATCTAAATGACTCGAATTATGGGAAGACGATAAAGATTGCTACAAGGTGTTACATTGCAAAAGCGGTGGAAACTATAGAGGAAATGCTCGACGCACACGAGAAGGAATGGTTCGTTTGTCACCAACAGTTTGCTCAAGAGAATGAATGGTGCGTCTTGTAGTGATACTGAGTTGTTCTAGTTTTACTGGACAAAGATTTTTTGGTAGTTGTACAAGGCTTAGTGATACTGAGTTGTTCTAGTTGTACTGGGCAGAACATACAAATAACCAAATTTTTAAAAAATTGTTCATATTGGTCAAATGCGATTGCATGACATGTTTATATGGTTTTGTATCATTTATAGGTGATTGAATTAGATTTGATTGCACAGTGTTTGAAAACACTTTGAATTTGGATGTTTTATCACATAATTATTGTATGTTTCATTTGTTGATTCGTATTATACAAAGTGAATAGCAAAAAAAAGTGAAAAACACAAAACCCCAAACCGCTTAGTTAGTCAGAGTTATCCCGAGTTATCTAAACATAACATAAACATAAAACCACAAACAATCATTTCAACAACCGATACTTCAGGTGGTTAATATGGCGATCAATTCCTCCAGCTCGTTTTCCTTTTCCTTGAGCTTGAGTAACTCCTAGTTGCGATCTTCTAACTCCTCCGTAATCACCTCATCCCACCAACGGCGCTAATGAAGACCCCCGTACTAAATATGCAACACCAAAGCATTAGATCCAAGTATACACTAATGAAATGAATTTAGTACCCAAGAGTAAGAAAACCCACCTCATTTTTCTCACATTCAAGAAACTTTCACCCCACATCACTCTCGGCTTTCTCCGTGCGAACAACAACAAAACCCGAAATGAAATTCATACCAATCAACAACCAAACCAGAAACCCGAAACTGAAAATGGAATGAGATTCCTAGCAAGCAACAACCAAACCCGAAATGAAAGTCATACCCATCAACAACCAAACCCGAAACCCGAAACTGAAAATGGAATGAGATTCCTAGCAAGCAACAAACAAAACCGAAATGAAAGACATACCAATCAACAAACAAACCCGAAACTGAAAATGAAATACAAGATTATCACAACCCAAAGAAGAATGATCTTGTTGGAGGTAGGATGAGCTCGGAAGAGAGGGAATTCGGGTGAGAGAGGAGAGAGAGAGAGAGAAAGAGAGAGAGAGAGAGAGAGAGAGAGAGAGAGAGAGAGAG
>OVAF01001831.1:0-19049 GCA_900406245.1 Odontarrhena argentea | reverse complement strand
CAGCTTTGAATTTAGAAACACAATGATTAGATTCATTAGCAACAACCTATTTAATTATTAAGGTTAGAAACAGAGAAAACAACCTAATCAAAATGATCCTCTATAACTAAAATCAAAGTAGAGTACTCCTTTAATTATATCCAATTAAACTAAACCTAATAATTGAAAAACCTAAATTATGTCATGAAAATCCCAAATCAACTTTCTCCAATTCAATTGATCAAACCCCAAATTATATATATGTAAATTTATAGATAACAAAATTATTTAGTTAAAGAAAGCTTAATTGTAATTCACCAATGGCAATCAATAAAGAAAATTTCAAAAACTTAAACCTTAAGAAGAAAACGCAGAAGACCTTTTTTTTTTGTGTGTATCGTGACTTTGTGAGGAGAGATTAATGGGGATATTATGTTTTATTTACCCTAATTTTTTAAAAAACTTTTTCGTATCTAATTTTTTTTTTTTATTAAACTGGCAAATTTTTTTTTTAACAAATTTTAATGAAATGGGTTCAATTTTTTAAAAAAAAACTTCTAGAAAGGCCTAAACTTTTTTTTGCAGAAGGCCTTTAAAAAAAAAAAACTGAAAAAGGCCTAAAAAAAAAATTTCAAAAAGGCCTAAATTTTTTTAACTAAATTCGGGCCGTAAACCTATGTTTCTTTTTCTCCTGGCCCGGCCCTGCTTATAAGACAATTTATTTATTTTCTCTTAACCCAAAATAGATCGAACAACGAGGTAGTTTCTATTGGGGGTAATATATTTGAAAATTCTAAGTAGTTTTCCTCTTCGGTCGTCTCTTGTTTCATATTTCATTCAAAAGTCACCTACTCCATCAAGTAAATTATGTCCACCCATTCGTAATATATTGCGTAATTATGTAAATACTACTAGTTAGTAATTAATGTTTTCCTTACTTACTTTACTATACAGTGGGTTTAAATAATCATAAACCACAAATAATTGTCCACAAGACGGCAAAGAGTGAAGAAAAGTATCTGTATTAACATACGACACTTGCATGATTTTGCCTTATACTTTCTTTCGAAATTTAATAATACATATACGTACACTTTTCCTAATCACGGTCTAAATTCACTGTTCTTAGCTTAATTAGTTATAATTTCTTTTCTCAATGGCCTTAAAATAATCTCATCTTAATTCTTAAGTATCATATGAGAAAAATTATATTTTCTTTTGTAATCGTTTTCGCTGATTAAAAAACAGTCTTCTTTTTATGTTGTCACTCTAAAAAAACAGTCTACTCCCTAGACTATACTATAGGCTTCACATTTCTATATTCTGTTACGTATAATGTCTACCTATAGTCTCTATTAATGTATTGTAAATATGATATTTCATCAAATGTATATAACAAATGTCATCATTATTATTATTAAGGTAAGACCGTACGTGTTTTTTATATCGAGCTCTATGTATATAATATGGCCACTGCACTAAGCAGAAGATGAATATATTAACGTTTTTGGTTAGGAAGATTGAAGAACGTAGAAGAAATATGGCGTCAGCTTTGTGACGATTATGTAAAGTGAGGGACTTAAACAAAAGAATACATACAAAACATATACAGTGAAACAGGCCAATTTCGTCAACTTGTTAGGAAAGTAGCCAATACCAAACTAAATTCTTGTTTATTGGTAAAATTCCAACTAATTTTATCGAATCAGATTAAAGTCATTTTTTAACAAAACATAAGTAATTTTTTTTTTTTTTCCAATTTAGGAGCAAAAGTAAGAAAAGCAAAGTCACATAATTAATCCAAAGTGTAATGAAAACGTTTCCAAAAAAATCAACGGTCACGATTGATTAAGAAAAGATTAGAATAGTCTTCAGTTTTGACCAAGTCGAAATGAAAAAAAAAAACAAATATAAATAAACAAGTAGCCAAGGCAAATCTTTTTTTTCTTTCTTACAAAATCTCTCTCTCACACACACAAAGAGTCTTGTAGAGAGACAATCACACACACACAAAAAAAATGGCTAACCCAAACGAATGGTCTCATTTCTACAACAACAACCAAACATTCTTCACAACATCGACCACCACTTCAACCACCGTGACAACCACAACCACCGGTGAAACAACCACCTCCATGGACTCACGTCTGAGTCCAGAAACGGGTCGTGTAGCAAAACCAACACGTAGAAGATCTAGAGCCTCACGTAGGACACCAACCACACTTCTCAATACAGACACTTCTAATTTCCGTGCCATGGTCCAACAATACACGGGTGGTCCATCAGCTATGGCTTTTGGGTCGGGTAACACAACTTCTGGCTTTAGCCTAACCTCGTCGACGTCCGATCCATCAGCTCCTGGATCTTCTTCTCATCAAACTCCTTGGCAATATAGTTTTCAGCCTCACGCGCCGCCTCAAACTCTTCAAAGGCCTTACATGTTCTCTTTGAGCAACAACAACATGAATCCCGTTTTAGGGTATAGTAGTAACCCTAATACAACGGGTGTGTTTGGGACGATGGATGGTTCTGCTCCTTCGTCGTCTAAGGAGGCGACGAATAGTAATACTTCTTCCTCGAGGATGCAATGAGAAAACGATTGGATTCTTTTTGAAATTTTTTTTTTTTTTTTTTTTTGGGTTTTCGCATAAAGGCAGAAATGTTAGGTACTGACTTTCTTTGGCATAGAATGAAAACTTTGACTTTTGTATATGGTGTATAAGTCTTTTTTTTTNTTTTTTTTTTTTTTTTTTTTTTTCATATTGGAGCTTGTTTTTTGTTCTAGGCTTTTAGTTCAAGTTTTAATATACAGCCTCTTATGTATATTATGAACCTCATATTTTGACAAATATCCAATGGCTCAAGTTACTTGATGCATTCGACATTGCAAATTTTTTCCACTAGAGAGAGTTTTGGAAACAAATCTATATATTTTTGGGAAAAATACAAATCTATTATGTTATTAATTAGAGTTGGTTAAATTTAGAACAAATATCACATACATTAGACATCTATATGTTAGAAAAAATTAAGATACTTTTCATCACGTGAAATTGCATGGGAGATTTATATTTCTCATAACATTAGTCAAAGAATATATGTATATTTATAAAACGTGCAAAGAATATATATAAGGGAAATGTTAGGCAATTGGCTTATCTAAAACTTTTGTATGCTTATTGTTATTGGATAGTAGAGATTGGAAGATGAGAAAAACAATGTGAATGTAAGGTAGCTTTACCAAATTAGCGCGAGAATAGAGAGAATATGAATAATAAGTTGTGTATAATTAACTTTATATTATCATAAGACTTGTACACGGGAAAACAGTGATTAATTAATTAGCCTTTTCCTTTTTCAGAATTTGATCCGGCTTTAAATCTTGAAGATTAGTTGGCTTTTTTTCTTTGTCTTCAATCATTAAGTTTTAAGATTAGAAATTGAAATAGATAGATTGAAGGAGATTTTTTTTAGAGACCAGAATAATCTATAACAGTAATTAAATATGGAGAAGAGACTATAATAGAAATGAAACTTGCCTTTCGTTTGGAAACATGGGGCAAGCTTTTTTTGGTGAAGGTAGGCTACCAACATGCCTAGCTAGATTCTTACGTTATCGTTTATGTAGATCGATGATTTGATGTTAAATATAGTGTTTGGCCAATATACCAAAAGCCTTTCCATTCACAATATATAATAACAATTACAAAGGTTTATATATAATAGGGACCCATATATAATATTATACCAATCTGGATTATCAGTTTTCTTATGATTAATGTATATGGTTGACAAAAAAAAATAAAAATACAAAGGTATATATAGTATTAGACTATTTATTTAATTTTTTTTTTGTTTTAGATTTTTCTTACATAAACTAATGAAAGAGAATCATTTTTATAAAAAATCTTGTACTAGGCCTAGGCGTATTTCTTTTTAGAAAAAAAATACTAAAATAAAAGGGAATATGACAAAAACTGAGTGAGAAATGGGTTGGGAAGAGGGGATGAATCTAAGCACATTGTGGGTCCTTTAGTCTTAAGTGAAATTGCACCCTTAGTTTCCTTAACTCGTTTGCATTTTGAGTTCCTATACCAATGTATACCAAAACTAATGTCTTAACATAAGAGTTTAAAGAGTTCGTTGTCCGCAGTATATTGGCTTGTCTCTGTACAAAGTGAACTGAAATTTCAATGAACATATTTATATAGATAGATGCAAACTTGTTTAAAAAAAAAAAAAAAAAAAAAAAAGATGCAAACTTGAGTGTTTTATTGAGAATCTGATTAGGTTCGGTGCTTAATTTATTATTACGAATATGAAGATATATATTTTTAAAAATGTACTTGTACATACATATATTTATGTACTCACTTGTGAATAGCTATTCTGGTTTGTAATATGATTTACATAGCCATTACTATTATATATAGGATCGCATGGTGGCACTGGTAAAATTATTAACCATACAAGAGATTTGCAAATTAACTATGTTTATGTTATTTCTCCTCCTACACACACACACACAAAAAAAGAAAAAAAAAAAAATTGCCTTGTATCTTTAGTTGTCTTTTTCCCTTTATTTTGGTCAACGGTCTTATTCCATCTTAATCATACGAGACCAAAAAAGAATTGGTCTCTTTTTTTTCAATAATAGTATCAGAGCTAGGTTCACTTAAAATGATGTCTACCCTTGTTTTTGAAGATGACCTATTTCAGTTTAAGATGGACAACTATTCTTACTGGAAATTACTAATGGCAGATCACTTGCAACAACAAGGACTTGCTTAAAAACAGCAAAGAATACATGCCAACTTTTTTTTATGTCAAGAAAGAAAGTTATACAAGAATATTGTATGGGTCCTTGTTTTGATAATTTTACAAAGACCACAATGCATTCATATTGATACTAGTAGTGGCTATGAGCTAAATTTAGACAATTAATCATTGTTTGAAATTACCATTATTATTCTATGTTAACTCTCTAGACACTTAATCTTAGTTTGAAATTTTGTTCACTTTTGGGCTTCTCTCCTGAGCCTCTAATTTGGATTACAACTTGATTGTGAATTTGTGAGAAAGAATATATCCAACAGCAAACTTTCTCCTTTGCATTCTTCACGATGGCCTTGGTATATACTGTATATATGCACAGCACAACGTGTGGCAAAGCAAAGAGCTTCACTTGAATTATCTTCCAAAAAAAGTTAAACCTCCATCTCCTCTCTTATGGCTGGTTGAAATTCCTGAGAATCCAGACATGGCTAACGAGGTACACCAACTGCTGAAAAGAAGGATGAACGAGAGTGTTTATATATGGCCATAAGGATTTTGCTTCAAGGACCCCAACAAGGAGCTTCGGAGAGCAAATAAATGACACTTTTAAGCAGTCACCCACACTTATAAGGCCTTGACTCATCTCTCCAATTTCCTCACATCCCTGGCTTTCTTTATATGTCCATGTTATGTGAGAGGCTGAGAGCTACGAAGTTACTAGCATTCTTCTTCACTCATCTAATTCCGAAATTGGAGTATCAATTTGGAAGGTTTTCAGATTGGAATCGTCTCTTATATCTTTAGCCAAACTGTCGATTACCTCATATATATCATCAGACTGAGGATGCTCTTGATCTCTAGACACAAAACTGTTTACAGAACCTGCAACCTCAATTCCACTACGACCAACTTCTTTCCTTAACCCCTTTTCTCTCATTTCTCTCCTCAACGTATCAACGCTAGTCCAATTTTGCTCCTCCGCATACATGTTGGAGAGCAAAACCTGATACCCGGAAAAGTTCTTTCCTTTATCTACTTTAGCTAGCTTCTCTGAAACAGTTTCAGCAAGCTCAAGCTCACCGTGTAATCTACAAGCCCCAAGGACTGAACCCCACAGCTCAGCTATGTTTCCTTCTTCACCAAGTCCTTTAACAAACTCGTAGGCTTCGTTAACCCGGCCAACTCTCCCTAACATGTCTGTAATGCAGCAGTAGTGCTCATTCGAAGGCTGAATATTGTAAACTTTTCTCATTTCCTCGTATATTTCGAGACCTTTACCAACTAGACCAGAATAGCTGCAAGCTGATAACACTGCAACAAAGGTGATAGCATCGGGTTTGATTCCCCACTCTTCCATTGAGCGAAATAGCGAGAAAGCTCTCTCGCCCATCCCATGTTGACCATACCCCAATATCATTGTGGTGTATGTCACAGAATTTCTCTCTTTAGTCTGAAAAAACATGTTTTCAGCATACTTTATCGCTCCTGACTTCGAATACATATCAACTAACGCAGAAGCAACAAATACATTTTGATCCAAGTATTGCCTGATAGAGAATCCATGGAGTTGTTTACCTAAGTCGATACTACCTATCTGGCTACAAGCAGGGAGAACCGATGCCACAGTTACAGCATTGGGTTGAATACTCTGTTCTAACATCTTTCTTAAAACAACAAAGGTTTCCTCTGCGTGACCGTTCTGCGTATATCCAGAAAGCATAGCATTCCAAGTAGCTTGATCTCTTTCAGAATAATCACTTCTCTCAAAAAGCCGTTGTGAGATTCTAATTAAACCTGACTTGGCGTACATGTCGATAAGGTAACTGTTCATTCCTCCAAACTGAATCCCGTGCCTGAGAAGGAATCCATGAGTCTGCTTCCCAATCTCCTTGTTTCTAAGATTCGATGCAGCCGAAAGCAAAGCAGTCACAGTAATGTAATCCATCTTAAACTCTTGCCTCTGCATTTCGTATACCAGCATCAATCCTTCATCATCTAAACCATTTTGGACAAATGCAGAGATCATAGTGTTCCACGACACAACATCTCTGTCTCGCATTGAATCAAAGACTCGAAATGACTCGTGCACCAAACCACACCTTGAGTACATCACCATCAACGCGTTAAATATCACAATCGGTAGCTCTTGAAAATTCTTGCTCACAAAACCATGAAACTGCCTTCCTAATTCCTTTTGCTGCAGTCCTGAAACTGCACTCGCGGCCAAGAGGAATGTTACTTCGTCAGACAAAATCTCTTTTGAACCTATCAATTCAAGAAAAAGCTCGATACTTTCAACCAGGCAGTCATTCTGAACATAGACGCCTATCATTGTATTCCACACCTCGATGTTCCTCTCAACACAAGAATCAAATACTCTACGTGATGATACCAGATCACCAAGCTCAGCATACATAGATATAGCCGAACTCACCACAAACAAGTCTTTCACATATTCATCCCCCAATTTAAGCATCAAACCATAAAAAACGTTAGCCTTCTTAATGCTTCCAGAAGTCGACACCGCAGGGAAAACATTAACAAAGCTAACGGGACTCGGTCTGATCTCCATTCTCATCATTATCGAAAATTGCCTACACGCTTCAGCATACCTCTCTGTTTTCACATACCAAGAAATCAACGTATTCCATGCCACAACGTTCTTCCTCCGCATATTATCAAAAACCTTACGCACCACATCATACTCAAACGAATCCGATCCACCACCAGGAGCGTTCAAGCAGGAAACATACATATTCATGAGAGAATTATGCACAACCCTGCTAGAGTTCTGCAAACAACGAATCAAATGGCAATGCACAGCTCTACCAGCTTTCAAGTTCTTGGTCTCAGCACAAGCCTTGAGTGTAGAAGAGTAAGTGTAAGGATCACATTTGGTGAAAGGAGCAGTCTTTTTCATCCGGGAATAGAAAAGAAGAGCCTCGTGAGGCAGATTGTTGCAAATGAAGCCGATGATGATAGTGTTCCATAGAACAGTGGTTGGTTTAGGAATTGCGTCGAACAGTTGGCGTGCGAGTTGTGGGTTTCCATCTTGACAGATTCTGCTGAGGCGAGAGCGGATTGAAGGGGTTTGAGGAGCGAGGATTAGCGGAGAGATGGTAGACGAATGACGGGTTTGGTTTTGCGACGGAGGTTGTAATGATAGTGGCGGAGGTGGTGGGAGAGGAAGAGCTGATCCAGCCATTAAGATGGAGATGATGAAGAAGAAGAAAAAGAGAGCCCTCTCTTTATTTTATCATCTTCAGAGGTTGAGTGATAAGAGTTTGTTTTGTTAGTTTTGTCATCATCTCATCCCTCTCACTCTATAAATTTTTGTTCTTTGTAAAAATAATATGAACTAATTAGAGATTTGCCACTGATTTCGTTTGCTAATGTTTTCTAGTTAAAGCTTCGATTCTCTTTCAATTTTTCGAAGTCGGATTTTTTTTTTCTTTGGCCATTGTTGAGGAAGGAACCATGGACTTGTTGTATTGTGAAGACAAGCCGTTTCTATACTAATTTTAGATTCTAGTCACCGTTTGATATTTTCCGGCCTCGTTCATTGTGGTTCGTTTTATTTTTGGTATCCTACTATGGTGTTTCATGATGAATCTGCTTCTTTTAATCTCTAAAGCTTTCAAATTTGCTGCTTTTAGTTTCTGTTTGGAGCAATAAGCGGAAGAGAAGACGGTGTCTTTGGTCTTGTACGTGGTTTAAAGGTTCAAGTTTCCTACGGTTTAAAGACACCTTCTTGTTAATGTGCAAGTGAAAACCACCTAGAGATACATAATAGGGTAGTTGTCTTGCACTGAAATGGTCTTATCTTCATGTGTGCATCAGACCCCAAAAAAGAGAAAATCTTCATGTTGCTTTTGGATTCTGCCGAAGCGGACGCGTTCCATCGAACTTTATGTGTTAGGGCAACTCCAATCATAACACTAAATTTGGTGTTGAAATCACACCAAATTTGGTATTTTGGTGTGTTTTTTTTAATTTTCATCTCCAACCATAACACCAAATATCAGACAAGAAAAAATTCTTTGATATTATGTTATTATTTTTTAAAAAATTACTTTGATAAATACTAATTATTCCTAAAACGGATTAATTATAAGTTAAACACAATATTATAATTCGTCGTCACCCAAAGAAAAAACTTACAAACCATAAATTAAAAATAATAAAAAATAAATTACATTGTATATGTAATAATCTTCATAATTAGTATATCGAACCACAAGTGTTCGACTAATACATTCCGAAGTTCTATATTGTTTAGATTGAGAGAAACTTCCTTATTCTTAGCGATGTGGGGAATTCCACATTTTGACACTTTAGCCAAAATTCTAAGTGTTCACAACCATCTCAAGTGACCAACTTCAATCACTCGTTTCTCATTCAAATCAACTCCTTTTTTGACAAGTGAATATACTAACTTGTATTACTCATTACAAGCTTTCTAATGGACTATTAACCCAACAATTCCCATCAGCCATTTGGCCGGAAATTGGCCGGAAAGTCACTTGAAACTCACTGTCGAAAAACTAGCATTTTTCAATTTTTGAGAAACTGAAAAAACGGTTCCAACAAACACTCCCTTGTTGCTGCTGCTCTGATGTTGTTGATGGTGTGAAATTTGACAATACGTGGGAAGTAATAGTATACATGGTATGGCCGACAAAAAAAAAAAATAGTATTACATGGTATGAAGTATGAACTGCTGGGTTTTTTTTTATTGAAAAGCCCTCGACTTTGCTTTAATCTTGAAAAATCGCCTCAATTATTATTCTAATAAAAAATTCCCTCCTTTAATGATAAAAACATTGAGAGAGGGGTAATTATTTTCTGTAACAAAAACGACGAGGCGTCTTGGATTATATAACTGAGACAGCAAGAAGTTTGCATAAAAACAACACGAAGTGCATGTTTCCTATAACTATCGCCACTTAAACCCAGAAAGATCCCAAAATCAAGTAACCCTGAACCCCCAAAATGTTGAAGACGAAGAGTAGGCTATAGAGACTGGAAAGCGAATTCTCCTGCCTCACTGACTCGAAGGTTAGTCGATTTCTTTTCAGCTGTTGTTGTATTCACAGACATTGAACTTCAAAGTCTCAAATTTGGTCATAAAGCTTGGAACTTTGGAAGTGTCTTGAATAATCTTCATCTTTAACCTTAGGTAATTAGGTTTATAATTCTTCTCCTTTGTTGTGAAACAGTAAAAAACAAGGCTTTCTTTCAACCATGTCTCAAGGAAACACAGAATCTTCCAAATCGGTAGGACAAAACTCAGATCGGTTCCCAATGGATCTTGTCGTAGAGATATTCTCGTGGTTGCCTGCCAAGTCAGTCGCAAGGTTTCGTTGCGTGTCCAAGCAATTGGGCTCCATGCTTGGCCGTCCAGAGTTCACCAAGTTGTTCCGCACCAGGTCCTCCACTCGTCCACGTCTCTTACTCGCCTTTGAACGAGCCGGTGTGTGGCGCTTTTTCTCTTCGATGCAGCCTCAGAATCCATACGACAAGTCTCTTGTGGTACCCTCTGATTTTCATATCGAGTTCCCTCCTGAACTCCATATGGAGATATGTTGTACGAATTGCCGAAAATTCTCGTGTGGCTATGCCTCTGGTTCTATCTTCTTGTCTGGTATGTGGCTTTCAGAAACGAGTCAAGAGGCAATGCCTGTGATATGCAACCCCAACACTGGACAGTATGTGCTCTTACCTTATCTCTCAAGGTACAGGAAGTCATATGGCTTTCTCGGGTTTGATCCCATTGACAAGCAATCCAAGGCACTGTTCATGGCTTATCCATGTGGTCCTGACAAGCATAGGATTCTGACAGTAGGAGCTGAGAATGCGAGTTGGCGGACGATCGAATGTCCCTTACGCCATGATCCTTTGTCTGATTCTGATGGGATATGCATCAATGGGGTTTTGTATTACTTAGGTGACCGTACGGATTACTTGACGGATTACTTGGGTGACCATGCTCCGTATGATGAGAACGAGCCTGGTCATTTTGTGATAGCTTGCTTTGATGTTAGATCAGAGGAATTCAAGTTTGTCAAAGCGGAATGCTGTTATGATCTGTTGATCAACTATAAGGGTAAATTGGGTGGGCTCAGTCTGGACTGTACTGGCGATGGTGAATTCCCACTTAAGTTGAGTATATGGGTTCTGGAGGATGTGGAGAAACAGGAATGGTCCGAAGATGTCTACACTTTGTGGGATAAGAATGAAGTCCATAATGTTGAGCACACTAATCTTTTTGTTGTTGGGATGACTGCTACAGGTGACATTGTTATCTGCGGGGACTTTACATCTAATCCGTTTTATGTTTTCTACTTCAATCCCGAGAGGAAGACTCTTCAAAGGGTTGAAATTCAAGGTGTTGGAGAATTTCATCAAGAGTTCAACAGTCATGAAGTGTACGCCTTTGTGGACCATGTAGAGGATCTTAACGTCATCGATGCAAAGCACCTCAAGTCAAGCACAGTTACTAAACCGAGGACAAAACCACACAAACGTCCTACGTGTTGTTGTGGAGAGAACAAGCAGCCGGGCAATCCAACCTGATGTCTAAATAAGTCTTAACTGTATTGGGTACTTATCATTCACACTACAGATTTACCACTCTGCTGGATAAATATATTGTTTTTTCTAGTTATCATGTTCTAATGATGCTACATGTTAAACGAGATCGTTACTTTAATGCGATTTACGTAGTCGGTCTGGATTTAGAATTCAGTGTTTACAACTATTACCAATGGGTTAACCAAAACAAACCGAAACCCTCGGTACAAAAGAGTTTTTTTTTACTGCATTTTTTCACCACAAACCCTAATAGCCGAAATTGAGAGGAACCGTTTCTTCCCCTCTTCCTCGCGATTTCCCGGGAATCTTTTTGCGCTCCCCTTTCTCCGGTGACCTTTACCGGCAAAGAACACCAGGTAAATCTCTGTTTCCCCTCTTCAATCGGCTTTTCTCTTCTCTTTTGGTGTGTTCGATTTTCCTTGGCCTTTCTTATTCATCTCTTCGTGTGCAGTCATCTTCTCTGAACTAGATCCGATGGCGAAGGAACCAGTTCGTGTTCTCGTTACTGGAGCTGCAGGTAACCTTATATGTTCACCCGATTTTGTATCTTCTTTCTCTGATTTCGGATCTTGAGTTGGTGGCCGATGTTATTATTTGTATACAACTTAGTATTTGTAGTTTTGGATATTTTTACAAGTTTGCATTCATACATGGTCTAAGTCCAAACTGTTGTCATTCATCATCATAAAGTGACTTTTAATTTGCATCGTCTTTGAAATCACATTTAAAAAGCAGTAAACCCCCTGAATTACATTAGTAGTTCCATATTCTGTGTCAGAGCATGAGTGAAGATAGCTGGACTTTTTTGCATTTTAATTCCTCCACCTCAAGCGTAGCAAAAAGTCTTCAGCTATAGAGTTTGTGTTCACGTATGAACCTTTTACTATTTTAATGGGCGTTTATCCTTTTGTGCAATGAAAGTAGGATTCACCATCTCAGTTTTTATCATTTTCACCTTATAATAATTTCACTTTGATTAGACAGTAACAAAACACAATCATTAAACAAATCTACTTGAGTTGTGTCTTTTGATAAAGATTAGTTTTTGGGATGAGCAGTAAACCAACTGCTGTAATATTCGGTGTGTTGTATAGTATTGGTAATAATATAACATATAAATACAAGACTACCCCAAGATCGAAGTTGTCGTTTGATGTATTAAATAGGACTCGTGTGATGACATTTGTTGGTCAATTTGGATTTGTTTGTACGTTTTGTATGAAAGATCGAAGTTGATTGTAACTTGTGAATTGATGATGGTGATTGATGACTTTGTAGCCTAAGCAAATCCACGAGATCAAGGACTTCCTTCTGATAGCTTTGCGTTTTTGCCCAAGAGAAAGCCGACAAGCTTAAGCAATCTCTTCCTCCAGGTTTATAATCTTTTTAACTCTCAGCTCCTCTATTGTTCTGCATTAAACAAGTCTTCATACTTTGGATCATTTGTAACCCATATTGGTCCTATAACTGGTTTTGCTTGAGATTGCATTAGTTTCGTTGGATAACCATTTTTTTCCCTTAGAAGTTTATCGTCGTATTGTTTCAAATTTAAATTTAAATTTATTTTTTAATTGTTATACCAACAATCCCTTTTTCTCTTGTGCACGATTTTTCGTGCTATTTATTTTTATATTTGGCTTTCGAGTTCTAATGTAATGTTTATGTAGCTGTCACTTAATGAAGAGTCTAATTTTTTTACAAGAGTCGATCATTCCCCGTCAAATTGAAGTTTTTATTTACGTTGTTAGTTATTATTTATCAGTTAGGAAACATATCTAAAACACAAAAAAAAATATATATATGGAACATATCATCAAAAACAGAAAACTTCTGGAAAATTTTATAATTAATAAAACCTTTAGGTAGCACATTTAAATAAACCAAACTAGAGGGGAATATATCTAAAACATAAAAAAATACATGGAACATATCGGGAAAAACAGAAAACTAATGGAAATTTTTGTAATTAATAAAATATAAACTAAAACATTCGTTTCTCTCTCGCCGTTACGCCTCTCTCGGTGTCTCAAGCCCCCGGAGAAGGAAAAAATCGAAACTTTATTTCAAGGTTTAAAGAGGGTTTTAAGCATAATAAAGATCCTAACTTTAAATCGTTGTCTTCTTCGATTTGAATCAGAAGAAAACTCCATGGAGGATATACAAGCCAGAGCTCTCGAGGAGAAGCTGAAGAGTCAATTGAGTCAGCTTGAATTTGAGCATGCGGTGTTCGAGAGAATGGTTTATAAGAATAAGAATCAGCATCGAAGAAGCTCCTACTTCCAGTACCTTGAGAAGGTAATCTACATGGTTTCTTAAGTTCAATTTGATTCTCAATGTGAGAAAAAGGAGAAGTATTGTTTATTAGGGTAAAGGTGAATTTGTTTCAGAAAATTGGATTCTGAATGTGAGAAAGAAGAGAGTTTTGTTTTAGAAAGTTCGATTTTTTGTTGGTTAGGTGAGAAGGGAGTTGAGACTTTTAAGAACAGCAAATATGGAGGAGATTTTGAGATCTTGCTTTCATGTTATTACTTCTGGGAGAATAAGTAAACAGAAACTCCATGTTTTGGAAAGGTATGTTTAATCTTTTATATGTTGATTATTGATTTATGAGAATGGTGTAGGGGCTTGAAGTTGATTTTTTTGGGGTTTATGTTATTATGCAGCTTGAAGTTGAGAAAATCTGATACCGGGAAACCAAATATCTTGGAACGACTTCGTGGAGCTCTTCGTTTGCTCTCACAGGTATGCTCTTTCTATGGAGCTTTATGTTTTACTTGGGTAGAAATAAGCTGCCAGAGTGTTCTGAGTCATCATTATGTTTGTTGCAGATGACTGAACCCATCTTGAAGGCAGCTAGGTACTGATCTGATTCATGAATAAGCTTTTTGTGTAATGTCTTAGAGCTAAACGTGTTCAGTGTGTAATTTTTATTCTTTTCGAATTTTTTCTACAGTGGGTTATCCATTGTGCTAGCTCGTGGATTTTTTGTACCATTTTCCATGACATTTTTAGCAATGCTTGCACGTCTCCGTGTGTTGATTCAACAAGTAAGTTGAACTTTTTATGGTTTCTGTCTAATCTGGAGAAACTAAAAGAACATTGTAGGCTGTTTCCGCGATCCATCTTATCGTAATTTTAGTGTGCATTATGTGATTAGCCTGTTTCATTGTTTCCGGTTCTTGCAGGTATTACTTGATGCTGTTTCAGTTTTCAATGCTGTAAAGATAGCACAGGATGGGGTTGAGGTCGGTCGTAGCTTTGGTAGATTTCTTACACAATTCATTGATCATGTCAGTAAGCACATTTTCCTCAATTTTGAACAATACAGGTGTTCCGTGAGTTCTATCCGAAGGGTGAAGAGTGCATCACTTTATTGGATTGTGTATGGAAGACCGATAATTATGTCTTACTTGAGACATTGCAGAACTGTGAGAGTAGTAAGCCTATAGAAGATGCTGCTACTAGGGATTCTTTGGTACAGTATCAAACATCTGTTTTGTCTCTAGGGGGTAAGAACCTTGACAGAATTACTATTTGGTTGTTATTTTCGGTTTGCTAGCTGTACACTATGTGCTCTTACTTATCTCTCAAGGTACAGGAATCGTATGGCTTTCTCGGGTTTGATCCCATTGACAAGCAGTCCAAGGCACTCTTCATGGCTTATCCAGGTGGTCCTGACGAGCATAGGATTCTGACCGTAGGAGCTGAGAATGCGAGTTGGAGGAAGATTGAATGTCCCTTACTCCATTATAATTTGTCTGCCGGGATATGCATCAATGGGGTTCTGTATTACTTAGGTGACCATACGGGTTACGCAGATGACCATGCTCCTTATTTTGTGATAGCTTGCTTTGATGTTAGATCAGAGGAATTCAAGTTTGTCAAAGCAGAATGCTGTTATGATCAGTTGATCAACTATAAGGGTAAATTGGGTGGGATCAGTTTGGAGTATACTGGCGATGGTGAATTTCCACTTAAGTTGAGTTTATGGGTTCTGGTGGATGTGGAGAAACAGGAATGGTCGAAAGATGTCTACACTTTGTGGGATGAGAATGAAGTCCGTAATGTTGAACACACTAATCTTTCTGTTGTTGGGATGACTGCTACAGGTGACATTGTTCTGTGCAGGGACTATACATCTAATCCGTTTTATGTTTTCTACTTCAATCCCGAGAGGAAGACTCTTCAAAGGGTTGAAATCCAAGGTGTTGGAGACTCTCATCAAGAGTTCAACTTTCATGAAGTTTACGCCTTTGTGGACCATGTAGAGGATCTTAACGTCATCGATGCAAAGCACCTCAAGTCAAGCCCAGTTACTAAACCGAGGACAAAACCACACAAACGTCCGTGTAGTTGCGGAAAACAGGCAGCCGGCAATCCAACCTGATGTCTAAATAAGTCTTTAACTGTATTTGGCTGTAAGTGTGGGTACTTCTTATTCACACTACAGATTTACCACTCTGCTGGATAAGTATTTAGTTCTTTCTAGTTATCATGTTATAATGATGTTACATGTTATTTGGGAGTTTTTTTAGCAAACTAATGTTTTAATCCTACGTTACCTTTTCTTGTTTTCGCTAACTTTAATGCTTGAATGTTCTGTCACCACCTCTATAGTAGTCTTGTTTTCTTTATCTTTATTCTTTCGAGATTACGAAAGTCATTAACACCGAGGATTTAAAGGCCTTTTCTATAGATGAAGTGAAGGAGCAGACACATACTTTGCTATGAAGTGAATAAAAAGTAGCTGATCTGAAACAAAGAGAGATTCATGTGGCACACCAAGATTCATTGCTTAACTAAGAGATTTAAGAGACATTTCTCTCTTTTCCGTTCTGCAGAAACTAGAAAGACGAACTATGACAGTGTCTATATATATGTTGGGCCTAAATGAAGCCTATTGGGCGGTAAAGAGCACACTATTAATGGGCATTATTCAAGTGGGACAAATCCGAGTTCAAACCCATTATTCAATTGAACCAAAAATGTATGAACGACTCTTGTTAAAAAGAAAAATTGTATGAGCAACTCTTTTGTTAAATGTATGAAGTATGAACAATAATTTGTCCATTTATTTTGTCAAAGAACAGAGTATACTTTTCTTTGATATATAAAAGATAGAGGAATATTCCCGTATTTTCTTTAGATATTATTTTTGCAGTCAAAATATCAGTTTAACTTTTTTTGGTCGACATTATAACAACAACAAAAATATCTCAAGAAATTAAGGGAATATGTTTTGTTTGTTCTGAAAATATATTTACGAGATAGCTGGCAAATTTTCTAAACATGTGTCAGTTAGCCAAACGATAAATTTATTTTAAAAGTTGGCTAAATTAGCGTAGTAAANAAAACCAAAAAAAAAAAAAAAAAAAAAAAAAACAGCAGATATCAAAGGATATGTTTAAAAAAAAGGACAGCGCGTAATAATCAATTTTTTGTTTACGTACACGCGTCTCACATAATAGTGGAGTTCTGATCATTTTGCTACTATCATATTCCGAGTATGTTACCTTCTTTGGCGTTTTGAAGTGCTAAACAGTTATATACTAGTATTATAGATTTATAAAGACAAACTTTAGTAAAAGACATTATGTAATTAATAAACAATAAAAAACTACAATCTTGTATTTCGCAATGCATAAGTCCCTAACCCTTTTTAACAAAAAAATGTAATTACTCTTCATACACATAAATAGATATCTTNTTTTGGGGCGAAAAAAAAAAAAAAAAAAAAGATATCTTTTGGAGTTAAAAAAAAAAAAGATATCTTTTGATTTTCTTTTGTTCGTCTTATAAGAATATTGTGGGAATAAAAATATAGCTTTTTCCTAGTTTAACTATAACCATGATTTCTAAAAGAGAAATTATACAAACTAACAAAACATTTGCACTTAATTAGGATGGCAATTGTGTAAATATGGAGTGGCTTCTATTCATGAGCTAAAAGTCCATTTTAGCCTTCTGCTTTAGGAGATTTTTTTTTGAATTTTCGTAATGATGTATTGGGCAGTGAGTAGACTAGGCTACGAGGATATAGCCCTCNCTCTTTTTCGGGTTTTGACAAAAAGTTGCGTCAGTTTTTTTTTTTTTTTTTTTTTTTTAATCATCTCTCTCCTCTACAAAATACCATTTCTTCACACTTCTTCTCTTCTAACCCAGATGACTGTTACCAAAACCTCACCAAAGTTTGTGCATTTTCAGAATTATAAACCCTAATTCGATTATTTTTTTTCTCTTTTAGACTCTTTTGAAGTTTTCCGGTTTAATTCTCCAGTCCTATAAGTGATTTGATTTTTGTAACCGTTCGAGATTGAGAATGGGTTCATTACCCGAACGCTTCTTTATGGCCGGCGAAGAACCAGAAGACAATTGTGTTCACCGGTACTTCGAATTGGAGTCGATAGCACGAGTTATTTCGGGGCTTACGACGGCTTGAATTGCTTAAATTGAGGCAAGATTTCGGTTAAGAAGAAACTCAAACCGACTCGAAAACTCATTGACCAGGAAGCTGAGCCTCCTTTTCGGTACACAATTTTTGGTTCGGAGAAGGATATAACCTCGAAGTGGGTTGCAAAGTGGTTATAGAGGAATCTACCGAAGCCGAGTATTATCGTTCAAGGGTTTTCCCACATGATTCAACTTGTTTTGCATAAGGCGGTCTAGTGATTGAGAACACCATTCATAGTGGTAACGAGGTTGTGGTGCAGCTAGATGACAACGACTCTGCTCCCGAGCCGCCGAAGAAACTAAGGAAGATCAAGCTTGATCACATATGGGATGAAAACATAAAGACGAGGTATCTAGCATTATAGCACGTTATTTCTGTATACGACTGATATATATCTATAACCTCGTTATTTCTCAAAGGCATGTAACACAGTTCTACAACATGCCATTAACAATTATGAGGGGACATAGGTGTATATAACACGTTTTTAAAATTGTTTTTCAGGTTGATGTACGCTCTATTATCGCGTTTGATGGTAATGATTCACCGAGAACCGGAGTGGTCTGATGAGTTTAGCGGCGAAAAAGTGGATACTTTTGGTTGAGAATGTTTCCGTCGGTCATGTTTGGGATTCAAAGTTGTTTCAACGTGGGATCTCGGCAGCATATATCACGGTTGAGGAAAAATAGCCCCCACCTAAGAATATGAGGAAGCGTTCAAGGAAAGCTCCCTCAAAAGACCATGTCACAAGGCCCCATATGTCTTTGGGTTTTACAGGAGCTCAAATGAAATGGATTGAAGAACATGTGAAGAGTGTTGGTTAACTTGCGATTTCTCAAACTTCTGACTTAGCTACTTCTAATTCCAAGAAGATGAAGCCTACTACTAAAGCCACTGTGCCTCCTACCTTGAGTTCCAAAAAGAGGAAGGCTACCCCAAAGAACCCAAGACTACAAAAAAGAAACGGTCTTCTTCTAAAATGAGACTTCTGGAATGACTCTGCAAATGACATCATGCCGGCGGATGACATGATAGAGGAGGCCACGCCAGAATATGTACCATCAGAGCATGTCACATGAGAAGATGACACAAGATGGGACGTCATCATGGGCAAGGACTTCACGGGGAATGATATCACATCAGAGGATCTCTCGACTGAGCTATTGGCTCCAGACAACGTCACCCCAGAATGTGGCCAGAAAGAGGACCCCCGCCTCCCCTCCCACTGAAAATGTTGATGTACAAGACG
>OVAF01001830.1:0-16546 GCA_900406245.1 Odontarrhena argentea | reverse complement strand
AAGAAACATACTATGTTTTTTTTTTTTTTTTTTTTTTATCACTATGTTTTTTTTTACAAACTGATTTTTTGGAGTTCCTCGAAATTATCCAAAATCCAGAAGATATGTCCTGTTGAATATTTTTGTGAACTCAGTTAACGCATTCTCTCATTTGTTCTTATCTTTAGTACCCGACGTTACCTTAATTCCAAAGTAGCTTGTATGGCTTAAACTTCTTGTTTAGATCTTTAAAATCTGTGTATATATTTAAACTTAATTCATCTAGACTAAGCAACTAATTGTGTAGTCTTATTATAATTTAATGTTTAATTGGGAAATATATAAAAAAAGAAGTAGATCACATATATATAATATACAAGGTCACATACATCAACAGGTCGGGTTTTAGAATTGATAATTCACATATTCAAAAGAACC
The DNA here is from genome assembly GCA_900406245.1 of Odontarrhena argentea. Lineage (NCBI taxonomy): Eukaryota > Viridiplantae > Streptophyta > Magnoliopsida > Brassicales > Brassicaceae > Odontarrhena > Odontarrhena argentea. Next base: position 16,129 of record OVAF01001830.1, on the reverse strand, counting down.
AAAGGAAACACCAAATCATTGAGTTAGTGAGATCATGTGCCTCGTACGTAAGATTCTTGAAAAAGGAACAAAACTGCAAGTGACCCACGATCATAATTATTCATTTTGTTGTAAGTACTAAAATGCATCATTATTTTATCACACTTGAGACAAAATAGTTTACCACCACAACAATAATTATAACTCCATTTCTACATACTAGTAATTAACTAAATGGACCACCATCGTCTATCAAAAAAACCGTCCACGAGCTTTCACATTATTTTCATTTCTTCACTAATATCCAAAATTTCAATATTTCTAATACGGGCAAAGAAAATAGTCATATACTCCCAAACATAGAAACCAGAAACACTATAATGACAAAAAGACAAAATACTACTTCTTAATAATAATTAAAAAAAACAACAACTTAAAATATTTGTCCCCACATAAGAGAGATATCACATGTATTACACTGTTAAACAACTGATTAAGCGTTAATTAAACCTTTCATCATCTAACACAGACAGAACATAAACATCAACTATCAATGAAGTTACAATTCTGCCCTCAGATGTTCTTTCGTCTCAGTAGTGATGTGAAATCAGCAGTTGAAAACATCACAAGCATTAGAAGAAGAAGAAGCCATGATGGGTTGATTATAAAACCCTGAACTCATCATAGGATTGGTCACTCCGTCGAAAAACACACCACCATGATCAAATCCACCACCACCACCAGTCTCCATCCCAAACACTCCAGAAGAAGTTGATTCGACCAAACCAACGATGTCATTAAGAGAATTCAACCGATGGTTAAGCTCCATAAGCTGAGCTCTAAGGACATCGTTTTCGGCTTCGATCGCGACGTAGTGCTGCGTCGTGACACCTATCCCGGAGACGATCTGAGAGTTCTCCTTCTGTAGATGAGCCACCTGAGTCAAGAGCTCGTCCAAATGCTTCTGTTTCCTCATCCTCGACCTCCTCGCGGACTCTCGGTTCGACTGCTTCCTCTTTCGCTTCCTTTCGTCGATCAAATCCTTTTGTCGGATATCAGATTCCGAACCCGAGTTTGTTAAACCGGTTATCGAAACCGATGAGGAATTGCCACCACTTCCAGTTGTTGTTGAAGATCCGTTGTTATTCATATTTGTAAACGAAAAGACACAAACGACTGTAAAAAAATATATATATTATTATGATATAGTATATAGTTTTTTTTATTTGATTTTATACTATATATAATAAGGGTGTTATCAAAGGAGAGATGATTTATGAGAAAACATAAAACCAGTAAAGGAAAACAACAGAGAAAGATTGAACAAGATGGGTTCTGCGTCTAAGAGACGAATCTATAGTTAACCCAGATCTAAGGATTTCACTAATCACCGGAGACATGAATGTTTGAACATCAAGATCTTGTTTTTTGCCACATCAATTTTCTCTGAGAAAATTTGATGAGAAAAGACAAAAAATGAGGAAGAAGATGATGAAAAAGGAAGAGAGGTTATGGTGATATTTCAAGAAGCCAAAGGGGAAGAGGTAGATTAGGGATTGGAGAGGGGATTTTATAGAGTTGGAGAGATACATAATAAAAACGAATTTATAATGAAAATAGTCTTTTAAAAAAAAAATTGAATAGAAAATAAAATAAAAAAGTGAATATTGGGAATTAGAAACAATGAAACGAGGAAGGTGCTAGTGAGAGGAGGAAGCATGTGAAGTGGGATTTTCCGAAACAGTCAAGTTTTACAGCTGTTTTGCAATATTTTGTTTTATATGTATGGGTTAAATTCTATATTAATAATAACCAATAACTATTTTTAGGGTTTTTTTATAGGTAAAAGAGAAGACAATTGGGTTATTTTTTTTGTTTGTGAATATTTGAATTTATTTAAAAACCTTTTTCAAAGATTTATTACCTGATTTTGTTAAATTCCTTTTTTCACTTTCTATAAAAATTAATGGGTTGAATTTTAAATTAATGATTCTGTATATGACCAATTTTTAGGTTTTTGTCATATCGAAAAGAGAAGTCAATTGGGGGTTTTTTTTTGAATATTTAAGTTTAAGAAAACATTTAAAAGATTTCTTACCTGATTTTGTTAAGTTCCTTTTTTATTTTTACTTTATATATGAAATATTGTATAAATTTAAAATTAATGGTTCTGTATATGACCAAGTTTTAGGCTATTTTCATATGGGAAAGAGAAGCCAATTGGGTTTTTTGTTTGTGGATATTCGAATTTTTAAACTTTTTTCAAAGATTTATTACCTGATTTCGTTAAATTCCTTTTTTCACTTTCTATATAAAATAATGAGATTTTCTGTTTGTGAATATTTAAAAAAACCATTCAAAGATTTATTCCCTGATTTTGTTAATTTTCTTCTTTTTCTTTCTCTATAAAATAATTACTAGTAATTTCAGTTTTGTTTTGGGTCAAACGAAGCTATTTTGGTATTTAATGCTAATACTGTTGTACTGAAGAATCCAGAAAATAAAATTAATGATAAACTGAAACTTTTTTGGGTTAACGTATTCTTTTAATACATCAGAATCACCGCCCAAAGTACCAGAATTAACCGTTCAGCAATGGACACCTGGAATATAAAGACAAATGATTAATGAGGGGGATAGAGGTGGTATTTAATAAAATTATGCATGGGCACTTTCGGTATTTTCGAGTTATCATAGTATATTCATTTCTCTCTCAATAATTCAATCAACTTGGAACTTCAATAGGTGTTTTAAAGTTGTATACTGAAATTAATTAGCCGTTGAAATTATTTGGAGGTTTGCAAAATCAAAGATTTTAAGTTTTTATTAGTTCTTACCTACAATGCATAATTGATAACTGATATGTATACCTAGCTAGGTTTCTCGCTTTCAACATGTATGATATTGTTAAGTTTAAATCTTAATAGTAACAAAGTGTACTGATATTAGCATAAGCTACAACGGTACATAGTGGACTAAAATAAACATAATTACTAAGATATTTTTTTTACAAATTGATTGATTTAGATATGAATAGCTACAATATTAAACTGCATGATGTTTTTTAATAATTTCAAATATATAAGAAATTACGTATAATTATAAAATAAATGAATAACGAAGGTATAGTGATTAGTGAGTATACAATTCAACAATATCTGTCGTTAGATAGATGGTATATTAATAACTTAATTATACGATTTAACTCAAAAAATTTGAACAATAAATTTAGAAGCATAAGTTGTGAGGCTTAGAAGAAACTAATTCGTTTTGAATGATTTTACCTTATGATATTTTTAATATCATGTAATTACAATTCAAATCAAATGCTTTTTAAGACATCACATCTTTCGAAAGTCTATTTTTTTTAGCTTGCCTGATCAAATTATTTCTGTTTTATTGTTTCATTTTTGGTTCAGTTACAAGATTTGTATGTTTATAAATTTTGACGAGTTGAAAAAAAGACCGGAGTTTGGAAATGTGAACAATGTTTAATAAGGTAAACACAAAAAAATTTATAGAAATAAACTAAAAAAGTTTTTTGACACTTGAATTTTTTTATGATAGTTTATCCAAACCTTTAATTATAACATTGTGTTTCAGTCTCTGACTACAGTTTAATGTTCAAATGTCATGATCCAGGATGTTGATTTATTAAAGTTCAAAAATAGATGGTGTACTGAACATTAATCCATTTGAGTTCACTGATTCATAATTATAGTTTATTTTTTTTTTTTTTTTTGTGAAATTTTTTTTTTTTCCAACCAAACATTAAAATTAAAAAGAAAAAGAAGTTGACATCCACTGTGATGGAAACTGGTTTACATAAGTGAATTCAACAAGACGTTCTCGAGCTCTGGGCGCTAAGTCATCCGTTTGACGATTATTGACGCGATTCGTGTGCGTGTGAGAGAGAAAAACAGGAGCCTTCCACGAAGCTCCGCAAAAATCTCCCACTGAGCATCGAATGCCTGCCAAAGAGATGGGTCTTGAGTGATCTTCAGTAAATCCGAGCAATCTGTTAAAAAATTAGGATAGAAAAGGCCACGATCGGATATCACCTGCATAGCTTATAGGAGAGCCTCAAATTCCGTATGAAGCGAAGATATACTTCGTCTAACACCCTTACCACCCATTAAGATTGGTTGGTTATTTATATAACACATCCACCCTAAGCCTGAAGTAGACACATCCGCTTTCCAGGACCCATTGACCATACAAAAATTTATCGGTGTCTGAGTGAAATATTCTTTAAGATGCCATATTATACATTTGTATTTGTATGTTTGAGTTCACCGATCCTTGACTAAGATTTATTCTTTTTTAATATTTTTATATACATAACTTACTGTAGATCTATGTGTTTATTGTCATCAATCTTATACCTTCGTTATTCGTTTAGAAACGTTGTTTCATTAATGGATATTAGAGAAATGTTACGACGTCATATTAAAACTCTAATAATACATACTATTAATTTATACGAAGCATCCAGAGGAGGACAAGTTATTCACATTTCATTTGATGGTCAAACGGAACTATAAGCTAAGTAGTGGTAATTTTAAAGATTAAATTTACCCTAGATTTATCCTAAAATATCTAGTATATCATTAAAAATTAAAATATTTAGTAATTACCTAACTTGTATCGATTTATTTTGTAGTTATTAAGTCAAGAGAGATTTCTCGACATTTCCATGTATATTTAAATAATTGCGATATAAGAAATAAGGAAATAACAAAAATGAATAAAATTAAATTAGCAAGTTATCGAAATGAATATTAGAAATATAGTGAGTGCAATTTAATGTTTTGAATTGTTGAATATATGTAAAAATATAATTAACTTAATTAAAGGTTATAACAAACATTAGAAACCTCAAGTATTTTTTTGTTATAGGAGCTCTATGTTGGAGTGCTTTAAGGCGATAGAATTGAGAACCTAGATCTCATGAAGAAAATTTGCAAATGTTCGGATTCAATTTATTAAAATAGTAATGATCTCGAGATTACTCAACTTGTATCGATTTATTTTGTAATTACAGTTTGATTAACGACGGTTTTAAACCATTTAAAAACCATAAGAAACCTTTGGTATATAGATTTAAATAGAATCTATGTCTAGACACAAAATTAGGGAAATTATACAATTAAACACGATTTTTTTGAATAATAAATTTAGAAAGCATAAGTTGTGAGGGCTACAAAAATTTAATTCATTTTTCAATGGATTTTACCTTTTAGCCTTTTAAATTATGTAAATAAAACTCAAATAAAATTATTTCTGATTTTTGTTTCATTTTTGGTCTAGTCACATGATTTATGTATTAATAAATTTTGTCGAGTTGAAATAAAGATCGGAGTTTGTGGAGGTTAACAATGTTTGATAAGGTAAACACAACACAATTTATAGAAATAAACTAAAAACATTCTAGACTTAAATACATGTCATTTATGCGAAAATACCCTAAAAGAAAGGAGGACGGGTTATTCACATATCAGTTGAAGGTCATAGATGAATTGAAAGTTAAGCAGTGGTAATTCTAAAGATTAATTTTATTCTAGATTTATCCAAAAATATCTAATATATCACCAAAAAATTACAATATTTAGTAATTGCCTAACTTGTATGGATGTTTAGTAGTTGTTAAGCCGCAAGGGGTTTCTCAACAATTCCACATGAGTTTAAATAATTGCGATATAAGAAATTAGAAAATAATAAAAATGAATAAAAATTAAATTACTCAGCTATCGAAATAAATAATAAAAATATAGCGAGTGCAATTTCATGTTTTCAGTTGTACAATATATGAAAAAAAATATAATTAACTTAACTAAAAGGTTATGAAAAAACATTAGAAACCTCTAGTATTTTTGGTTTAGAGGAGCTCTATGTTCGAGTGTTTTCAGACGATAGAATTGAGAACCTAGATCTCATAAAGAAAATTTGTAAATGCTAAGCTAGAATGCGACTTTTAAGCTACGTTTGATTTATGCTCGACATTTGGAATGTTTTTTGTAGAATATTAGTGAACTTTAGGTTTGTTTTGATGATGCGCAGATGATAACAATTTTGATCTTCTAATTCTGAATGTCTAACATAATAAGCATGTTTTTTAAGAACATACTAAATGTATATACGTGAGATTAATCAAATATAAGTGAATTGCTCATGAAAAAAAAAAAAAATTTATACCAAAATATGTAAACAAGACGTCGTAGAAGAATAATTGAAAATAACCTTTATAATAACATCCGTGAATTTTGTGTGCGTACTAGTTAATTATGTATAAGAAATGTAAAGTTCATAAATTAATGAAGAGCGTCATCGTACGGACATCTCACGTGCAAGAGTGCATGCTCCGTGTGCATGTGGATCCCATTTAAAAACCACAAGATGGAATGTAACATCGACACGTGTCGTTTTCTATAGTTTAATAATCAAAAGTTTCAAATAAACAATGTTGGTTTCAAGCAAATAAGTGAGGTCTGACGTTAATTAGGTATCGTATTAATCAAGTTGGTCCTGCATTGATTGAAACAATTAAGAAAAGTAATTTGTACTAATTGGTCTTCTTGACAACTTTGTTTTTGGCCTTCAGTTACATTTTCATTCATTTCGAGTGAAGTCTTAATTTTAACTACACATGAACATAATTTCTACTCCCTCCGTCTCACATTAGATGAAGTTTTAAGAATTTTTTTTGTACCAAATTAGATGATGTTTTAGGTTTTCAATGCAAAAGTAAATGTATTTTTTTATTATATATGACTATTAGTATTCTGCAGATTGACCTACTATTGGCTGAAATGTATTTAAATAGATGATAAATGCATTTTTTATCTAGAAAAAAATAAATAAAAATTTATTGCATTCTTAATCTGTGTGCAAAAACCTTAAACATCATCACAGAGGGAATATTACATACTAGTTATCATTATATTAAATAAAAAATCTCATATTAATTCTTAAAATAATTAAAAGAAAGTAAATATATATGTGCATTCTGTTAAAACAATATTAGAAAAAATAAGAGTGCATTTTAATGATTTTTATAACGGTGGATATATATAAAGCAGTTAATAACAGCCTTAAAACCGAGTAATGTTGAGAAAAAAAAAATACAGAAGTTAGGTTTCGTAGAATTAAAGAAATATATCTCAAAACTATAATAATCCCAAACCGCTGAAGAAAGGAACAATAATGCAACATATATTGGGTAACCAAAAGACATCCCACTATAATTGTCTATGATCCAAATTGTGTTACCACTTNAAAAAAAAAAAAAAAAAAAAAAAATCCATAATTTTCATCCAACAAAATAGGTGGTAAATGGGATTTGCTTTTAACCTAAGGCATTTTCACATCTTAGAAACAAAACTAATGATAATATATGTTATATGATTGTATGTTGAATCTTTAAAAAATCTAAAATAAGATTTATAGAGTATTACACAAAAACATCTAATGCAATAATCAAACTAGCTACGTACGTAGCTTTACTATATTTCATGTTAAAGGAAAGATGATAAAAAAAATATATATATATATATATATATATATATACATATATATATATATATTAAAACACTAAATCTAATTTAAATTAGCTTGATATGTAAATCTTAACCATTTTAACTTTGCTTAGCTTAGTTAGGTTCTAAAAACTAAAATGTTAAGAAAGATACTTAGAACCTATATTTTGACCTACTAACTCAAATAAGAAAATGTAAAGTTCTAACCACGTTGTAAACATCATATTATGTTAATAACAAACCATTATTTTATTTTGTAGTTTCGATCTGAGCCCAAAAAAAAAAAGATAATAATTAAAACTCATCAAAAACCGATCAATGTATACAAGTAGTACAAAAGTTTGGTAAGTGGAGTGTGGTCAGTGGTGCGAAGTCTCTTTTTACACAACGCAAAAGGGATTCAAGTTGCTTAGTGAAACATATTCACAGAAATGGAAAATAAAGTAATGTAAAAGAAAGCAAAGGGCAAAGATACTGCGGTTTATCAAAAACAGGTTACTATTATCGAAAGAGGAATCTAAATAATAACTAATAAATTTCACAAAAGAGAGAGAGAAGAAGAAGGTAAGAATTAAAAGAAAAAGTAGTCCTGAAAGATTCTGAATTTTGCCTAACATCTCAAGGCACATGCCCATATATTTTTCTTCCTTTACTTTATCATCTCTTATTTGGGAGCATTGTGGAGTTGTTTTATATTCAGAGCACTCCCTATATCTTATGTACTACCTTGAAGCTATGCATTTTGTTTATGTTTTTTATTTTTGTTAATTATCAAACAAATTAATACAATTATATATATATTGAGTATAATGATAAAATCATCCTAGATGGGAATGAGATCATACCTATAACATTATATGTATAAATCATGATCATATAGCACAACAGATTTTTTTTTAGGTTTGTTAGAATGCTAAACTTGCCGAACATATATCATCAATCACAATTCTATGTAATATTGATGAAGAACCAACATAATTCCGTGACAAAAAAAAAAAAAACCAACATAATCCGTGATTATTTCATGGATTGGATCACTAATAAATAAATGTATATGTTATGTAGAAGTTATATATGTATGTACTTTAAAAATATTTACATTATTATATTATAATTACAATAGAAAAATTTTCTTTTAGTTAAAATATCTCAAATATCTTCATTTCAATTTGGCATAGTTTTTATTCCGTAATAGAGTTTGGAGTAACGTTTGTTCAAACCCTACTACAAGATAGAATAATAAATAGATTTACTCCAAATATGAAGTAATTTGATTCATAACTCCATTTTGAATGAAAAATGGAATAAAACTGAAATAAAAATCAATTCTATTTTGAAGTTACACTATTGTGAAGTAAAAAATGGAGGGATGAACAAGAGACGGTCATAATATAAAGTCTCCACCCTAAAAAGGAGGTACTCACTCAAAAGACTTTATAATATATGATCCGGATTTTTAATTAATCATGACCACAAAACTCCTAACTATTTAAAATTGGTCACAGAAAAGAAAGAAATAAAACTCAGTGAAAAATGTAGTAAGCAAGTACGTCGGTTGATGAATAACAGAAAATTAGTTTACAATGTGAAATCCTTTGATCAAACTGGAAAGATGAAAAGACAAAAGAAGTTTTGCCAAATAATTTCTAGGTGGGTTCTGGTGAGTAGTCAATTTGCATGAATACATACTTTATTAATTAATGTTATAATAATATATATAAAAAGAAAGATGGAAATATAAAACAAATTTGTATGAAGGCATCCCAGAAAAAATATTCCATTTTCAGCTAAATGAGAACATTTTTCACTTGTTGGGTTAGGTACTTAGTGAACTTTGAATCAAACTTGATAATAACAGAAAGATAAACCATATTCTATACATAATTTAATTTTTGATAACATTGGCATAAATGTGAAAGATAGGTTAATATTGATGGTTTGTTCGTAATCCCCAAATAACATCACTTAATAGAAAAAGTTGCCAAATATTCGTTGAGCATCTCTATCAAAGACATGCAAGAAAATGAAATACTAGAAAACTAGCAAGTAGCAACTTTTTTAAAGTTTTTTTTTTTTTTTTTTTTTTTTTTTTTTTTTCTGTTTTCCTCACCCATAATTCTTTATGGAGTATTTGTGAGACAAACCCGTGCAATTAATATTTCAATAAATATTGTCTCGGAGACCAAAAAGACTAGAGTGTTCTACTAGCATGAAAGTTTGGGAAGAAATCCATTTATTGTAATTAAATCTCAATGGAGGAGAAAGAGGAACTAGGAAGACAATGAATCTTTTGATGGATGGTCATGTAGGGTCAGATATGAGTAAATGCACACACTTGGGGTCAATTTTTACATTTCCAAAAGTTAGCCTTAGAAAAGCTGTATCATCTTTTGATTTCATTTTGCTAGAGCCAGTGAAAGACATTTTGTTTGAGCCAGTGAAAGTTTCCAGTTTGAAAATATAATGAGCATGATCTTGAAGTTTTTCCTTTGTATTACCTATTTTCTGTGTTCATGTGAACAATATTAGCTATTTTTATTTACTCTATCGAATTAGTACAAAAACTTTGTTTATTAATTAGACAAAAAAAATAGTTTATGACATAAATTAAGTAATGAAAAAGTTTATGGTGCGATCAGTTTGACTTCCAATGGTATAAGACCATCTCCAACCCTCTATTCCATATTTTGCTCCAAAATAGGGTAGCTCTAAAATAGAGATGAGGTTTTCTCCAACATATTACTCCATTTTTCATTCCAAAAGCATTTTATGTAATTATTAATTTTTAAAAACACATTATATTTATCAAAATTACAGATTTTACTTATTTATTTTATTTTGCATTATAATTTACTAAAATAACAGTTTCATTGTAATTTCTATTTATTTTAAATTTTATTATTAGTGGCAATGCAATTTTTATGAAATATTTCTATGTATTTATTTTTATATTAAATGTCATTATAAAGTCATAAGATATTTTCAAATGTTATGGACACGTTGGACGTTTCTTGCCTCACAAATACAGAAAAGGTGTTACAAGATCAAAAATGATATTGCTTTGATATTGGCCATTCATCATAAAGAACAACCTACGTACTTAACATTGTCTTTATACAAATCACATCAAAACTGATATGATGTTGCAACTTCGGGGTCGAGAATTCACGTCTCGCTTTTGTACGGCCATGGACTTTTCCTTCGGTACTAAGGCACAAAATGTGAAACATATCCAAACACACATCCCTTAGTTCATGTATCACCAAGAGCCTCTAGTTCAATTGGCAAAAATTTATTGAATTATGTATACATGATGATATAATACAATACACTTATGTATAGTTAATAACTAATAAAACTAAGACGTGATTCAGACTTACTATATCCGACTAACTTTTTTAAGAGTGAATGATCTCGAATACTAACTCACCAAATTTCAACTAATCAATTTAGAGTGATTAGATAATTTTACGTTCTTGTTTTTTTGTTCCACTATTCAAATTGTTCAAAATATTGCCGACTATAAATAAATAAGATTATAATTATGAGTATGTCTATGGTAGTTAGATGAATAAACCTACTAAAAAAGATGTGAGTTGAGGGATATTCTTGTGCTTAAGAAAATGCTAAAACTAGAATATTAATTGTGAATTCTAGAAGGATTCTCTTTAAACCAAAGAACTAAACGCAATTAATATTTGTATTTTTTTAAAAAATGAAAAGTGTAAGGAACAAGTTTTCGACACCAGCATCGGACATACACAATCTCTATAGCTATCATATCTTGAATATTAAAATCAGATTCGATCTAGATATACACACATATATATACATAATTACATATTAACAAACGTATATGCACTCATATATACTATATACATGATTATAATCATAGGGAAATAATATATATTATCAGTATTGTGTTACATGTAATGGTGTGTGTCCTTGTAAACTTGAGCATGTCCTTTTCGAATTCGTTGTCTCGATTTTTGTTATACTTAGAGAATTTGTGTGTCATATTTGTAGAAGACAAAAATACAACAATATCATCGACGTATTAAATATATGATGAACCTTTTGATCAATAAAAAAAAAAAAAAAAAAAGTTAGATTCATACGTCCCATCCCGCCAGAAACCAAAACATGTTATACGATTTTTTTGTAAATGTCCATTCGAACTAACGATCTTTAAATTTTGTCTAAAATTCTTTACTAGTCATTATATAGACCCTTGGTTGATCATTATTTTGAAACGAGATACTTAATTAAAATAGCACCAAAATTAGTCAAAAAGAAGACGGATACGTGAGTTGAGGTTCATGCATTCTAAAAAGGATAATACTATTTTATAGTCTCTGAGACTGTTGTCGAATTGCATGGATTCATTGTTTAATCCTATCTACACTAATATTATTATTTAGCTATAGGTTTGTTGGTTGCATGAATAGCTAGCTATAACAATGAACTAATTATAAGGACCACATCTTTATATACAATTATGAGGCAAATTGTCCAACGTGGCATCTTCTGAGCTATTCTAGCATTTTCTAATTAAAGGAAATAAATTTCTCTTAATTTGATTGGTTGTTAATTCATGTCATCAAAAACTCATAAGCCTATTTTAAGTCCGTTTTAATTTCTCTATGATCCATTAACGTATTAAAATTCCTAATTACTTTCAAAATCTTAGATTAAATCTTTATATATTGCCAATCACGTTATTTTCATATTTGTCACGAAGAAAAAATCATATAAATATCTTCATCTCAAGTTTAATATTTTTCACTGTTCATGTATTCTCTTGGTTCATATTGTCCATAGTTTAGGTTTAGGTTTGGGTTAAGTTTTTTGTCCTGCGTGACATCTTCTGAGCTATTCTAGTATTTTCTAATAAAAAAAAAAAATTTCTCTTAATTTGATTGGTTGTTAATCCATGTCATCAAAAGCCCATAAGCCTATTTTAAGTCCGTTTTAATTTCTCTATGATCCATTAACGTATTAAAACCCTAATTACTTTCAAAACCCTAGATTAAATCTTTATATATTGCCAATCACGTTCTTTTCATATTTGTCACGAAGAAAAAATCATATAAATATCTTCATCTCAAGTTTAATATTTTTCACAGTTCATGTATTCTCTTGGTTCATATTGTCCATAGTTTAGGTTTAGGTTTAGGTTTGGGTTAAGTTTTTATTGTTTATGGTTTCTTTCATCTTCTTTTTTTTTTTTTTGTTGAAGATAACATGTTTTTTTCGTGTTTGTGTTTTTCGTCTTAATAGGGATACTTAACGATTGTCTTCTCTAACTTAAGAAGATGAGATAACCACATCTGACATATACCCTAGGGCAACGAGATGCTAACTATAGGATTTCACTTATAGTTCTTGGTGGGTCTGGTTTCTAACCTCTGCTAAGCTAATGAGTTTGACATTTTATATGTTATATCGTACTTTTTTTTCATTTTAAACATATCAATTAATATGAATTACCAACATAAATAAATTTATTTCAATTGATTTTAGGATAATTATTTATAAAATAATTATACTCCCGCTTTAGCGCGGGAATCTCCTAGTATTTTGTTGTATTTGACAACTTTTAGCCTAATAAACGGATTTTGATCCAAAAAGCACGTAAATTTAAAAAAAGATTAGATCACAATACCGACATAATCCGTGTGAGATAACTAAAATTAAATTTGGGCTTTGGAGACAAATTGATTTGGTTTAAAGGGTACGTATATCATTTTTTTAAATTGATTTGATAACAAAACTAAGTCCAGGATGACAATTTATCATACATATTTTGCTCTATGTATATAAGTTTAACTAAAAGAATGTTCCAAAAGAATATAAGAAAAGAAAGAACTAGACCATGTCTCGTTAGAAAAACTGTAAAGCCTAAAGATGATATAATCGAGTGATATTTTGAAATTTGAGCCGATCATATTAGTTGTTCTAGTTCCAAAAGAACAAAAAAAAATGAAAGAAAAAAGAGAGAAAAAAAACAAGAAAGAGAAGTGGTAGGGTTTGATTGGGAAAGGGTAAAGAAAGTGTTGAGAGTGAATGAAGGAGGCTTAGAGAAGCCGACATCGAATCTTTTAAAGTTTCTTAAAGAAAATCTCGAACCACCTTATCATCATATATATGTATACGCGCATCTGAATATATTTCTCTTTTTTGGTTATAATATATGATCTAAAAAATTTGATTTTATTTTCTTTTTCAGTCCAGCTTTTATTTTTGAAGCTAGAACCATCGATTTTGGAGAATTCTTAAAATCATTAAATGTTTTCAAAATACCAAGTGGCTCTTGGTTTAATGGAACTTGAGAAATATTCAAGGTCTCTAGTTCGAGTTAACTTAGGAAGAATGATTTACGCCTTAAATGTGGTATCATCAACGGCTGGCTCCGGATATTAGGAAAGATTATAAAACCAAAAGTTTGGAACTTCCACGATTTATTAAAAAAAAAAAAAAATCAAATGTTTTCAAACAATTTTAAAATCAAAATGAAAAAAAAAAAAAAACACTCCATTTTAAAGAATTAAATTATAAAGTTTGACGAAAGGAGCAAAAAAGGCCCGGGAGACGTTGGGTTTCATATGGGCCCTAGACGTAAAATATGTTTTCAGTAATCAACAATTAAATTGAACCATTTTGATTTTATGGCTAAAACCAGTTTAACCAGATGAAATTAAGCTATATGATTAACCAGATGTTTACGCAGTTTACAAATATAATTCGATTTTGATACTAAACTTTAGTCATAAAGGACAAGGTCACAGGGATATGTAATAGTAAGTCACTATATCCATGCTAGAATCGTGATTGTGTCATCACCCAAATTCAAACCCGCATCATATATATATCTACAAATTTATCTTAGCCAATATGACTGTAACGGTGCGAAAACAACTTACTCTATAAATCTATTTTCAAAATGTAGCCGAGCAATAGAGTGAGTAATGATCATGTTATCAGTGAAGGACAAGGTAGATGTGTACTTATTGGGCCTAGTCATGGGCCGGATTCGATTTTGGATCAGGATAATTTGTAATAATATGTATTACACGTAAAATACCAATAGTTCACAAGCAATGCGATTTTGTTTGAAGTAAATTACAAAATAAGAAAAAGAAATATCCAAACTTGTGGGGGGATATTATTTGGGGCTGGAAAATTGGATAACGAAGGAACGTTTGTGTAGCCATTTACCTATCAATTTTTTGGACCGATAAGGTATATGTAGTATCAATGGGTCCATTATTTGACATTGACCTTTTTTTTTTTTTGTCGACTGACATTGACCTTTAAACTACACAATATATTGTTTCCACTTGCTTATTTCACTTTCCTCGAATAGGACTAACATTTTCTCCTAATTGGCCAATTCTATTGATGTCTTTTCATCTCTATAATAATAACTTTACGGAATATTTTTATTTAAAATCGACTTTTTGTTAGCATGGTTGTTGATCCTTTTAATTTAAAAGATGTTAAATATCATAATCATTCATTATGCTAAGGAATTCGATTCCAAATATAATAATATTTATTCTTAATAAAATTATTTTATACCACTACACTACAACATTTCCAAAAACAAATCATTAGTGTGTTAACATGTTTTATAATAAATGACTTTTAAAATTTTATAAAAATCTTATTTTCTCGTTATATATTATTAATTATCTACATCGCACTGTACGCCCAATCAATTTGCTTCATATCATATTGAACGTATTGTTATTCAAAACACTAATGTATAAATATTTAATATATATAATATTCAGTTTATAATTAGCTATGGTGCACAAGTGACTTGGTCCAAGTGGCAAGAGGTAAGTCCGCTGAAGCAAGAATCACCAGTGCATCCGGGATCGAGCCCCGCTCCCTACACACTCTGCAATATGCAGGACATGACTATTGGGTCAGCCAGTTGTGGCCCAATCGATATTAAAGTGTGGTTGAAAAAAAAAAAAAAAATTAGCTATGGTGATGTCTTAGATGAAAACACCTCATTTCTGTAGACCAGTTGGTTAAAATACTCCAATTTATGATTAGCTACCGTGAATACTTCTTATTAGAAGATTTAAGACATAACAGTTTCACGTAAGAATTAAGACACTAAAATTAAATATATATATTTTTTGTCGGTCATGACATCTTATTAAATAAAGCTGAACGCGTTTAACGTGGTATCGACACGTGGCACAATTAGTAGAATTCACGAGATCGTGCCACATGTCATTATAACTCATTATTAAATAAAGCTGAACGCGTTTAACGTGGTATCGACACGTGGCACAATTAGTAGAATTCACGAGATCGTGCCACGTGTCATATAACTCACGAGATGATGCCAAGCGTTTATATTTTTCGTTTTTTTAATTAAACATTACATTAAAATTTATTTCCCAAATAAAGATTATGGAAAAAACCAAAAAGACAAAAAAAAAAAAATGTCATAATTGAATAAATAGATAAATCATATTTCTAAATTTTCATAACACTACGAAATTGAATAAGGAAAATTTCATTACATTGCGAAATATAATAAGGAAATAAGTTATATTTAAGATTCAGAAGTCTCATATTTATGTGTGTTGAGT
>OVAF01001829.1:0-19054 GCA_900406245.1 Odontarrhena argentea | reverse complement strand
GAACAACTATGTTAGAGACATACAATGAGTATGATTGCCAGGACACCTATCCTTCAAAGACTACTAATTAGACCTTAATCAAGATGTAAATAGTAAGCTAAAGTAGTCAACGAGTTCGGTAATATGAGAGAGCATTGAGTATTGGGCACTAGTAATTGATTTGGGGGAGTTAGAATACTAATCAATGATACTTAAGACTAACAAGACACTATCCTAGAACATGAAACACTAATTTGGTCATAATCTACTTTCGTGGCATTAATCCCCTATCTTGATTAGCTAAGTTCACTAACCTTTCGCATTGTGAGTTAACTAATCAAGAAGCAATTCATTAAACAAGTTCATTAAGTTCACTAATTACCCTAACATCATATATCTATGACTAGGGAAGAAAAGCTAAACAAAATCTAGTTCGAGCATTTCATCGAACACCTTTCGGGCCTCATGAAATCCTTGATTTCAATCCTTGGTTAGCTAAGCCAAATCTAGCATTAAGAACAAGATAAGTTTATGAACTCATGTCTAAGCCTAAGCCCATCACTAATTACTATTCTAATCCCCCTAATCTACTAGCCCAATACTCAACTAATGGATCTACTCACTCATGTTGGTTAGCTAACAATATTATTCTAAGTCATTGTCAAATATTTTGTAAAGAAAACAAAAGGAGTAAAATTTAAAGTAATTAACACTACTTATACAATAGATAAATTCACAACGTTACAGAGACAATAAGAAACCGCTATAGGCACAAACACATAATTCAAATAATTCAGTGCCTTATTTAGTTTTGAATTTTTATATTTACTCACATCATCCTTTTAGGTTACCTTTTCTCATACACCCTACGTGATATTTACCAAGAAATGTATTCTCTCATAGTTAATTATACGTCACATTTTTCATAGTCATATCAATAAATGAGCTAAAAGTTCTAATACTAGATGAAAACGACAATTTCCAAAAAAAAAACAACAAAAGTAGTTTATAAGAAATTTTTCAAAATATTTGAGTGTATATTTTTCCATATATCACCAATGTTTACATTCTAAAAATTTCATTTTCTATGTTTTATTAGTATCACATTTATCCTTTTTTCATAACTTTAAATTTCCTTTAAGTTTATTTACTTCAACACAATTCACAATTCACAATTCACAATTCATACTTCGTATCATTGCAAAACGAATACAAAATAAATATTGGGGCCCGTACAAATGATTAAGATGATTTAGAGTTTTACCAAAACCAAGCAATCCTTGGTCTAACTAATGAATAAGTGGACAATATTAATGACTACATGCTTATCAAATTATCATGTTCATCATCTAAACAAAAAAAGAATTATTTAGATCTCTATAACATTATTATATACATAATGGCCGTTTCATAATTTGCTTTTGTAGTCAAAGAAAATTGGAACTATTAAAATATGTTTAATAGTTTTAATTTTATTGTTATGGTTTATTCATATAGGTGAAGAAATGGAATTTCTAAGTTGTGATAAACTGTCTCCGGTATCTACTACATCTAAAGAACAAGCAGATTATCCACTAGAGTACTTGAACAAAACTGACATGTTATGATTACCAAAACATAGACTCATACTAAAGATTGGTGCTCCTATCATGTGTATGCGTATTATTGATCCAATGGATGGATTATGATATGATACCAGGCTTATTATCACACAAATGACTTAATGGGTTATTCAAGGTATGATAATGTCTGGAAATAATGCTTTCGTTGGAAAGTTACTCTTGATTCTCAGCATGTATGTCACACCATCCGATAAATTCGTGTTTCAAATGCGCCCGAGACAATTCCCGATGAATCTTTCTTTTGTGATGACAGTGAACAATAGTCAAGGTCAATCACTTGAAAATGTTGGTTTGGATTTACCAAAACCTGCATTCTCTCATGGTCAATTATACGTTGCATTCTCCATAGTGAAATCAAGGAATGAGCTGAAAATTCTAATAGTTGAAGAAGAGGACAAATTCCAAAAAAGGACAACAAATGTGGTTTACAAGGAACTTTTTGAGAATATTTGAGAAACGAGGTGTTTGTGTATCATCAATGGATTTTTTTTTATCTTTTCCAATTTTGATTTTAATATAGTTTTACGTTTGCATTTAATATTTATTTTTATTTCTTTTGATTTTTATTTTATGATAACAATTGAACAATAAATACTTCTATTTTATTGACATAAATCAAATAATAATAATATTGGGCCCGCAATTTTTGCGGACGGTTTTTCTTGTTCCCTTATTAAATAAAAATAAAAATGTATTACTCCATCACTTATAAGTGTTTCTTGATTTAATCACTTATAATTGGTCAAAAAAATTTTATCAACATCATAAAATAAATATAAACTTTTTCAGCATCCAATGCTATTTGAATTTCCAAAAACGGATATTTTTTACAAAACTTGATGATATATATGGTTATGAATGAGAACACTATATGCTATATAAAAAAAGTAGAGTATAATCTTTATATTATTTCATTTAATATTTATGATGGTGACAAAAACATATAATGGTGGTGGACTAGAGATTTTTAGAATTATATTAACAAATTATAAATACTTTTGTATGACATGAACTACAAAAGAAAATAAGTTCATACAGTCTAAATTATATATGGATGCAATATAGAATAAACTGAATGATATAGTATTATATTTAGTATACAATGAAAATAAATAAAACGCAAAACTTTGACTTATATTGACTATGTTTATAAAAGAAAATATTAGATTTTGAAAATTCAAACCACATTTTTTGTGGAAAAAAAATCTATGCTTTTAAGAAAGAAAATTAAAAGCTTGAATAATATTATTAAGAATATATAAAGAAAAAAGGATGAGATGGGGTAAGATATGACAAAGAATTAAAAAACAAAAATGTGTATATGTGTTTATTTGTGTTGATGAAATGTGAAGGGGCAATTTAGTATATATTANTTTCAAATTTTTTTTTTTTTTTTTTTTTTGTCGGCTGTTTATATTACAGATTATATGTATGTATTTTAGCCATAATTTTTAATATATATTACAGATTATATATATTACATATTATATATATATTACAATTATTTTAGCCATAATTTTTAATTGGTTATTGAATGAATTATATAAAAGAATTGGCTATTGATATTTGATGTTAATCCCTCTTATATTAATCATTTTTTTTTTTTAGCAACAACATTTTAAGATAAACTCAAAACGGCTCAGAAAACCAAGCCGGTGGAACGCAGCTGACGTAACAAAAATCTTGATCGAGTTGACGACCACCTCGCGCCAATCCATCTACTTTGGTGTTTAGATCTCTTGAAATTTGCGCCAACCTGAACGAAGAGAATTGCTCCTGTAAAAACTCAAAAGCTTCCATGTAGGTGGCAAAAGCCGGCCAATCACCAGCTGTCGACGTGATCTTCACCAGCTCCGTTGAATCAGTAAAGAAAAGTACTAGAGTTTCATGGTGGGTAAGCATGCTCTCCATCGCCCAGAGAAGTGCATCAAACTCGGAATGTAATGACGACAAACTACGACACAAATTCCTGGTACCCATAATCACTTTCGTATCCTCCTTAATACAAAACCAACCAATTCCTGACCGGACATCTGATCCTTTCCATGATCCATCAACAAAACATTTCGTACCAACGTTGTCCGGAATCCCTGACCCTTCCGGAGCCTCTGGATGATCAACAACCTCTGTACATTCTCGTGCGTCTTTAAACGCTAGCGCCTCACTTTCTGCTAAATCCACAATACTAACAGGAGACCGATCAATATTATTGAACACCTTATCGTTACGGGCTTTCCAGATATACCATAAAAGCCATGGGAAAGAATTAGTATCATGGTCTGATGACACTCTCCAAAATAAATAGTCAAAATTTGCAAATACCGAGGATAAAGGAAAAACAAGAGGAGCCGATGGAATCCGTGAAAGTGCCCAGGTTTGTACGGCAGGCGGGCATTCAAATAAAACATGTTCAATCGTCTCCTCCTCTGCACCACATCTGCTACACCGAGCATCACAGTTTATACCTCGACTCTTTAGATTAAAATCAACCGAAAGACACCCAGAAAGGGCTTGTCAAATAAAATATTTTATCTTTGGCGGACACGGAATCTTCCAGGAGTGGGCTTGGAGTCGTTTAACATCAGGGCCGAAAAAAGGCCTCGTCAAATCATTAAAGACTCTATCATACTCCAACTGATATCCCGACTTAACTGAATACAGACCGGATTTCGTAAAATGCAATCCTAGTCTATCTGAAGATCGGAGTCGGCTTGGTCGAATACCTCGAATCAGAGAAACATCTGTGGGAATAAAAAGTTGGTTCATTAAGAACCATTAACTGGTCTACCGTTAGAGATGGGTAAAAAATCGAGCCTGGTTCCTCTGCCGGTCGTGGCTTTTCGTCCGGAATCCACGGATCAGCCCATACCGAAATAGATCGACCTGAGCCAACGCGTTTAATTAGACCGCGGTGAACTAAAGATCGGGCTGAAATGATACTGTTCCACCCATAAGAAGGGGAATATACCTTAATAGGATCCAAGGGATGTGACTTCCGATAATATCTGCCTTTAAATACTCTCGCAAAGAGGGACTCTAGGAAATCTATCAAACGCCATAATTGCTTAGCTAATAAAGCTGTGTTAAAATCCTCCAAGATTCGAAATCCTAGACCCCCGTCACCCTTTTTCTTACATAGTTTCTTCCAAGCCTTCCAATGCATCCCCCCGCCTTTGTCCATTAGTGCTCCACCAGAACTGTGCCACCGCACTCGTATTTTTTGAGGTAACCGCTTTGGGAATTCGGAAACAGGACATAACATAGGTGGGTGTAGCTGTGGCGACAAATTTGATCAGAACCTCTTTCCCCCCTTTAGATAATAGTTTGGATGACCATCCCGAAGTGCGTTTTTGAATCCGATCTCGAAGATAAGCAAAGATTTTACTCTTCGACCCCCCATACTTTCTTGGAGACCTAAATATGACCCCATTCCACTTATATTTAAGATGCCGAGAACCTGATGCAGCTCCGATCGAATCTCATCCCGCACCTTATGGCCAAATTGCACAGAGGATTTCTCCAAATTAATTTGCTGACCCGAAGCCTTTTCATATCTCTGAAAAATATCCAATGGAACCAAACATTGTTCCCGAGTTGCTCGACAAAAAAAGAGACTGTCATCCGCAAAAAGAAGGTGTGTTATTGCTGGACATTTTTTTGCGACTTTGAGTCCAGTGAGTCTCTTATCGCGTTCCGCAGCCAATATATTTGCTATCAAAACCTCTGTGCACAGAATAAATATAGAAGGGGAAAGAGGATCCCCTTGACGAAGTCCTCGGTGAGGTGTAATCAACCCTTTAGCTTGACCATTAATCAAGACTTTATACTGGACCGAAGTTATACAATACATAATCCATGTAATCCACTTTTCCGAGAAACCTAACTTCCGCATTAAAGATTCCAAAAATGACCATTCAACTCGATCATAAGCCTTACTGACATCAGTCTTGACTGCCATAAACTTATCGCTACATGATTTATTCGTCCTAAGACCATGGAACATCTCCTGGGCTATTAAAATATTATCTGATATCAAAAGCCCTGCCACAAAAGCCGATTGTGTCTCCGAAACAATAAATGGAAGAATTGATTTTAATCTCTCACATAAAATTTTAGAAATTATTTTGTACCCCACATTACATAGACTTATTGGTCTAAATTCCGACATCTTGTCCGGTTTTTCAGTTTTTGGAATTAGACAAATATTGTCAAATTCAACCGCCTATCAAAGGAATCAGTGGACATAAATTTGTTGACCAAAGAAACCACATCCTCTATAATTATTGACCATGAATTCTGATAAAATAGAGCAGTCATACTATATTAATAGTTTTTTTTTTTTTTTTTTTTTNTTTTTTTTTTATCAACCACACTTTTGAAATTAAATGAGACCCTCCATATTGGTAACCCAATAAGGAGGGACATGGTTTACAAAACTGAATTCAAAAGCTCTAAGACGTGCTGAACGAGCCAAACAGTCTGCTTGTGTATTGTCCTCTCGTCGAATATAAGATAGGGTGAACTCTGGAAAGCGTCTGCGCAACTCCTCAAAGACGAGTAACAAGATGTCGAAAGCCGGCCAGTCTTCGGGATCCTGAATGATCTTCACTAAATCCGAGCAATCCGTGAGGAATCGAAAGCACGGTATTTCTCTCTCCAATAAAATCTGCATTGCCCAAATAAGGGCCTCAAATTCAGAATGTAGAGAAGATGTACTTTGACGGGTACCGCGTCCGCCAAGAAGTTCCACCTGATTTCCATCAAAACAAACCCAGCCCAACCCTGAGGTTAACTCAGAGTTCTTCCATGATCCATCAATCTTACAGAACCTCCCGACCTGTCTCGGGGCCGAGATCTCAGTTGGAATGTGGCAAGTTTTCACTTGGGCCTCCTTCCAGGCTCGGCATTCACTTTCTGCCAATTGAATAATTGACTGCGGTTCAAACTCCACTCCTTGAAAGACTTTGTTATTCCGTGACTTCCACATATACTATATTAATCGTTTTAGTGTTGGTAATTCAATTAAAATGACACATATTTTAATATTACGTACCAAACCTCAAATGGGTTTTTATACCATTTGCAAAAGATTTATGTTAATTTAATAGCACTCATTGGTGATATGTTATTCTAATAGCTTTCAAAATGATTTATGTTATTCTTCGTAATTTTTGTCTTTCAAATGATTTCGGTGATTTAGGTGATTTAGGTGATTTAGAATCCCTGTAATAACTCGAAATAATTAATCAGTTAATATTAAAATAAGTCAAATGAACCCACAGCTCGGAATTAGGAGCCACGTGAGTCATGAACAAAGCTGTCGTAAATAAATCCAGTTTACATTTCAGATTCTCTAGACTCCTTAATTTTATATGGAAAATCTAAGCTAATATAATTTTTTTATACAATTTCAAATGTCAAAGGACAAGTTTTTGGACTTCAACTCGTTTCAATATATATGAATAAGAAAGGAGAGAAAAAACACAAAAGTAGGGTCGAAGTAGATTAATTCCAAATAAGTCCCTACTACTATAGGGATACTGAGGAATGTAGGGATATGTAATGATTTTTTTACAAAACTGAAATGGAAACTGATTAAGCTTATAAGCCTAGTGGTGGTTCCATAGTTGAGGTGAATCGTGCTGAGTCGTGCTGTGGGTCTAGACCAAAGATCGATTTCCTCAAGCGTGAAATTTTAAATTCTAACAAATTTTGACCGGTCAAAATGATGCCACGTTTTAAGGACATTAGAAAATAATGTGAGTGGGCTAGTTGACATCTATACTCACTCTGAGGGGATAAGTCGGGTGATAAAAATCCGAATTACACCTTGATTTACAAAAAAAAAAAAAAAAACATATTTTTTTTAAAAAAAGCTGATTAAGCCTAAAAGATAGTTTATAACATTTTGTTATGTTAAGGTATGATCCCCAGTCAAATTTCAAAGACAATTAAACTAAGGGATTATAAACTTTATTCGAGAGACGGAACAACAATCCATACATGTAACATATAAGATACTATTTTGAAAAGAAAAAAAACTAAGAAGAAGATATAAAAAAGAGAAGGTTAGCAAAGAGGAGAGCGTTGAGGAATGCGTTTCCGTCGATTGATGCAAGTAGTAATGTCGTGAGGATCCTCGGAAACTACTTTATAACTATTAGCTGATTTGGCACAATGACAAAAACCAGTTCGCTTTTTCCTCACAACAGCCGCACCACCTATGTTGTTGTTATCGGAGGATGTGGAGGACCAGCTCATGGACTCCTCACCGTCGACCACCGTTGAACGGGGAGTCTCGTAGGCATAATCCACCATCAAGTCTTGTGGGATGATGTAGTCAGGGCCTAGGTTTAGAGTGTGACATGGCTTTATGAATGGAGTTATGTCCTTGTAACGTTTCATCACAAACTCCACCTACATATATATAGCCAAGACCCTTTAATAATATATCTTTGGAACTTCTTCATCCTTGAATTTTGGAGGTGCACTAGAACACTTTAGACTATAACCACTATCTCACATTTAATAGACTTTATTTTGGTTTTGGTCAACAAAAACAAAGTACAAAGTTCAAAAATCGAACAGTATATACACTTATAAAATAATTATAATATTTGTTTAGTTAAACCTTTGGTTTGATAATTAACAAAATTTATGGGTTGAAAACATTTCAACGAATGGTCAGTTTAGCTAACTTACAACATGTGATTACTTCGAAGTTCAAAAACAAAATTAATTATGGAAAAAAATGAGGGTATATTGCACGAGAAATAGGAAAGGAAATGACCTTACACCCCAAAGAGCAATGGATAAAAGGTTCTTGAAGACTTCGATCACAAGAAGTGCAATAGTTCCCAGCTCCTTTGAACTGTCTATTTTGTGGTCTCTTCTTGATGAACACCACTTTCGCACTATTTATTGTATAAGCCTGTCCTCCAATCCATTAATATACATATAGATTGGGGTAAAATATAAATATTAATACGAATAGTTATTACAATACATTACCTGAACGTTAGAGCAGTCTATAAGTTTTTGGAGATCTTCGAGGCGAACAACATCGTGATACACATAACGGCGAATCTGAAGGAGTCGGTGAAATCTATGGGAGGGTACACAGTGAGGGCAGAGACTGATGCAACAATCAAGACAACACACGTTCTTCTCATTTTTCTTTGCCGTCTCGTGGTACGGGCAACCTACAAAGAACTTCTCAGCGTAGAGCGCATCCAACCATGCTGGTTTCTGAATTCCCTACCACACCATTTACCACAAAAGATTTCATTATAAACCATAAAAACAACTTTGTATGCCACAATTCAAGTTGTTTCCTACATCCACCATTAATATCCATATCAAGCACCAAGAATTGCACACAAGGTATATATGATGATTGAGGTGAGAGTGAGAGATTGACTACATAATTAAGGTGGTACGGAATTGAAGAAACAAGAATACAAGTAGTTAACCTACCATGAGGACACAACTCAAAGTATGCTTTGGGGGATGGAGAGTAATATTAGGATGAGAGGGGCCTAGAGATGATAGGATTTATGGAGGATCACTGGAGAGAAAATCATATTTAATTATTCCTCGGAGATATAACTCTTTTTACACATTTTAAATTTCATATAAGTTTTGGTTGTTGTTTATTAGTCTTGGTGAGATGAGGGTAACGTGATAGCTGTTCCCATGTCTCCTACTTTTAACATATATTAATTTGGTCATCTCCTTGGCTTAAGAGCTCCATTAGGTTAAACCCTCCTTGAAGATGCTGCTCTACTACTCCCCAATTTTCTTTCTCTCGTCATTTTCTCATCACAACCAAATAGATGAATCCGATAATTCATACTTTTAAATAACAAATGGTTCAGCCTATGTAAATTAATGGAAACTTAATTGGGCACCGTCCAATTCTTGGTGTGGTATTATTATTAACCATTTATTTTATGTCTGATTTTTAAATATATATACAAGTCTAATAGGAGTAGAAATGTACAGAGCATATGGTTAGTTTATATTGTTTTGTAATTTATTAGTTACAATAACCAAGGAGAAAACATCAAGAAAAAGATTCTTCTGTCTTACGCCAACTTGTTCTATTTTAATGGCATAAACGTCCACAGTGACGGTAAAAAAAAATGTCTGAATGGTCCTTATTAATGTGGCCCATATTTATAGTTTAAAATTCACAATACAGAGTATATTATGTGTTTTTGATGAAAAAAAAAAAAAACAATTATATTATGTATGTTTTTGATGGAAGTAAGGAAGACGAAGTGTATTAACTTTAATTTTTTTTTTTTCAATCGACTACATTATATATGCGGATTGAATTCGGATGTGATACAATAATAATACTACTACAAACTAATGAGATTGTATATTCTTAGACATGTATTTTAAATGTCCATTTTCATGATCTTCAGTAATTTACATATAATTACTAACACAGTTTAGAAACATTAGAGGTCGAACACCATCAAGCAACTATTTTCTGCTTTAGTAGTCGATCACCAGTTAACATGTGTGATATGCAAGATTAAACAGTTGCCAAATCACAACTAATTAACACGTAGTGATATATGTACATTACAGTTTAGTTGTTTTTTTTCTTTTACTTTGGTGATAAAAAGAAATTTGATTCAAGCTTCGTATCTTATAACTAAATAAATTTTTAGGTGATCATGTATTTTTAATAGACAAATTAGATATGGTGGTTTTGAGAATGAGAGATAAACTAGAATGACATAAAATTATTGAAAAACTATTAGTTTGACACATCCAAAACCAAATGAACTAGAATGACACATTTATTATCAAATGTCCAAAAATCCAAATTTGGTATTTTGTAATTACTTGTGTGCCATATATACTTTGTATAATTGAAAATAGAATCGGTAATAAGAAACCAATCTATTAAGTATTATCAAACACCTAAATTTTCGTTTAGGCCCAAAAAAATTATATCTCTTGGCCCAAATACATAAGAAATTCATGGACAAAAAAAAGTTTCAGTTTTTCATCGACAAAAAAACATACACTTGATCCAAATAAATAATAAATAGTTCAACTAATTTGAGTAGTTGTTCAGTTGCTAATTTTCGGGTTTGTCTTAGTTGCACATTGTTAGTAGTTG
Source organism: Odontarrhena argentea (assembly GCA_900406245.1). Lineage (NCBI taxonomy): Eukaryota > Viridiplantae > Streptophyta > Magnoliopsida > Brassicales > Brassicaceae > Odontarrhena > Odontarrhena argentea. Next base: position 8,311 of record OVAF01001829.1, on the reverse strand, counting down.
CACTTTTGCCTCTGTAACTAGAATTGTTCATAGTTGTTTTGAAATTGTACATGTTGTACGAGTTGTGCGGAGTTGGTTCTAACCCACTTTTTATTTATTTATTATGTTTTTGTAGGACTTTAACACTACCTTGAAGCCAATAGAGGGCGAGAGAGAGCTCATGTCTCAGCTCTATGATCCTGAAAACGACTATGATTTGATTGACGAGGTTGTTGGTAGTTGGAATAATCGTTTGGAGGGGGGACGATTTATTTGGTTTGAGGACCTTTGCCACTTTGATAACAAAGGTCGAGAGGAGGAGATTAAGCTGGTTAAGCCAGTTAAGTCCTCGACTCCGGAAGATATCTTGGATGCAAGTGGGAGTGGAGAGAGATCTACACGTAGTGTATTGGATAAGTTGAACAAGGTGAAAGAGATCATGGCAGATGCTTTCCGGGGGTTTACCGGGAAGATAGATGGGATTCGTCTACAGCTAGATGACATGGAGGGGTGGATACAGAAAGCAGAATAAATGATCTTCGATTATCTTCGAATATCGGAAGATAAGAGATGATTATTCCTCCGGCTCCAACTCATACGAAAAACACGAGCGTAAGCGAGACGAAAGAGAAGAAGAAGAGGAAGAGAACCGAGAAAAATAAGGAGAAAAATGCAGATAACTAAGTTGTAGAGGAAGAGGAAGAAGAAGTGGTTAGGGGACTTCCGAGAAGGAAAAGGGCGAGAAAAAGGCACTCGAGAAGAAGAAAAAGAAGATAGGAGAGTGAGTCGCATGTAAGAAGAAGGGCTTGCTTGATTATTTTATGTACTTGGTGTTTTTTTGGATTTAAGTTGGTTTTGAGTTTCTGTTTGGACAACTAGGGAAAACTCGGTACAACTATGTCTGTTTTTATTTGGTATTTTTGTTTAGGACAACTACTGAAAACACGGCACAACTACTTCTGTTTTATTTGGATTTGATTTCAGGTCTAATGGCTAAATTTTAACTTGGTGTTCGTAGCAATGATTTATTAAACTCTCTATTATTACTGAATCATAGAGAAAAATTACAAAACGGAACATAAAAAACACAAAACTTAAACTTACAACAAGAACAAGAGAACAACTAAAAAACCGTAGTTGTACTACTTGTACAAACAGAGAACCATTACAAACGTCTCACGCTTTTTCCCTAACACCACCACCTCCAACTCGAGAAGCGTTCCCTTTAACTCCTCGATTTCATTTCTCTTCTTGGCATTCTAGGATTTCAAGTGTTGAATGCGGATAGCTTGTTCGCCGGTTTTTTTCTTAAAGGCCTTGACTTCTTTTGTGACAGAGTAATCCCATGACTTATGGAAGTGAGGACTAACGCGGAATTGAGGACCCCATTCATTTTTGTTACAAGCGTAATAGACCCTCCCCTTTTTTTCGCTGCTTGGTTCGTGATGAATGAGCACCCTCCGTCCACAAAAACACGTCTCTGGGATACTGTCTGAGGTTCCGTCGGCAATGCATATTTAGAGGAAGTAGGGGTCTTTCTCAGATGAGCTTGAGCGGTCAGTATCGTAATTCAATCCATAATGTCGGAGAGGATCTTTAGGCATGATTTCGGGTGTAGAGGGAAGGAGAAGAAGGGTGATTTTGGTTGGATTTTGACAATGGAGGAGAAGAAATGGGTGATGTGTGAAGAAGAAAAGTGATGGAGGAGAAGAAGAGGTGTTTGGTCAGATTATAAGGTGGAAGAGACCAAAGCTTTAGAGGGAAATTGAATTTTTTGGGTTTTTTTTGTGAGGAAATTCGATTTTGGAGGAAACATTTGGGGTATGGAGGGAAATTTGAAAATTTTCAAATTTTCAAGTCTAACAAATAGTTATACCCCCAGTTTTCTAGTTGTCTGGCATTACAAATAGTTGTATATTTGGGTGTTTTCATACAAATATAGTTGTATCCTAAAATTGTTTGAAATCGTGGTTGCACACTTCTAATACTCTATTTTAGGTACATTTCAAAGATATCAAAGCACTCATAATGGACGGAGAACCATTACTTCTCATACTCAAATTCGAGAATTAATTTTGATTAACAAACAACACACAAAATGGTAAAATATTTTATGGAGAGATGTCTATACGTTTCATAGTGAAATATGTTTTTTTTTTTTGTATTTCTGAATAAACATGTATGTTGTGACATTTGTTTTTGATGGCTGCAACTGGTTGCCTCTCTAGAGGAATAAAAATGAGAGTAATAGGTTATTACGCTCAATATTTCTAAATATTTACCAGGTGCTATTAAAAAGGATTTTTTTGAAAACATAAAGGACCCACATTAAAAGTGAAGATTACGATGATTTTTTTAAGATTACTCTGATTTTTGTTCCTCCTCAAAATTGGAGAGGAACCAGCAGAATCCTAATATATTTTTTTTTCTCTAACTATCATTATTCTATTCATTTTGTTCCACTCATCTTTTATTACTCTCGTTCTATTCATTCCTCTAAACAACAACCATTTGCAGCCTATGTTTTTCCTAAACTAGTCGTTTCTAGGTTGCCCTAGTTTTCCCAGTTGTCGACCAGAGAGAGTACCATATTTTCCGGAATTAGGGGTCTTCATAGTTGGCCCCAGTTTTCCTTAGTTGTTCGACCAGAGAGAGTACCATATTTTCGAGAATATGGAGTATTCATACTTGGCCCCAATTTTCCCCAGTTCTTCGACCAGAGAGAGTACTATATTCTCGGGAGTTTGGGGTCTTCATAGTTGGCCCCAGTTTTCTGCAGTTGTTCGAACAGAGAAGAGAGACATATATTTGGGAAAATAATGGCATAATAGTTGTCTCAAGTTTTACGTAGTTGTCCAAACAGAAACCGAAATATAAAAACAAAGAAAAAGATGTTCAAACTTGTGGTGCATCGGCATACTCACCAACATATTATTGATCCCCAATAGGTTAGCTAGATTTTGGTGTGGCACATACCAATTAGTAGTCTTTCGACGCTTTTCTCCGGTCGACTGAATCCTATTCACTTGGTTTCTTCCCTATCTTTTCTTGTCCTTTGGCGGTAACACCCACGACTCTTGTATATGCTCGGGGATTCCAGACCACTCACTCTGCTGCGGGACTGGGTAAATCGTCCTAACGTAAGCTAGTGCGCACGTGTCCATTTGATAATATTTGGAGCACAACTCATGAATATAAATATATACGGGCCTTTCTTTCCAAACAAAGTACTTAAGAAGTGCGGCTATTGCATGCACGCAAGGTTACTTGTCGATGTCAAAAAGCCTGCAAGTACAACTATTGTTCCTCAAATCCACAAAGTACGACTTCCCATATTTACCAATCACATTGTACTAGATCAATTCATTCAATGATAATTTCTTCGCAACCGTGATTCTAGAGGACAGTTCGTTCTCAACAAATGGCAACAATTTTTGTGCGTTTGCTCCACTCATACCGGCAAATTCTTTCCTATGTTTATTAAACCACTCCGCTGTTTTGTCGATAATCTTATCCATCATAAGAAGCAAAGAGTTTCCTCTTGCGTCCTTGAACACATTGTTATTCAAGGACGCTGCACTGTTCGTCATGTTTATGTTATACCTTTCTCCTGACAAATAGCATCTCACCCATTTTTCGGACCCTTTACCACACTAGTTTCCAAGTATGCCACCCCCAGAGGGTATAATCTCCCGAACTCCTCATATTTCTTAAGGAATTCAACCTCCGAGTAAATCCGTGCCAAATCCTTGAATTTCTGCCCACATGATTTTTTTTTCAAGTTACCACTTTTCCTTCCACATTCATTGACAAATGATACATCCAAAACCCATGTTCTGGTCTAGGGTACAACTCGTGAATCCCCTTGATGAGACTTGTATTTGTATCACTAATCCAAACCAATTTCGGATCATCTTGAACAATACTTCTCATTTGACTGAAAAACCAATTCCAACTTGCATCGTTCTCACCATCAAAAACGGCAAATGCAATGGGATAATGGTGATGATTAGGATCCTGAGCTGTCGCAAACTCAAGCACGCCACCAAGTCCTATTTTAAAAAAAGTCGCATCGACTTGGAGAACTTTCGTCATTGCTCCACACCCTTCGATACAAGCTCCCAATGCCACAAACAAGTATTTGAACCTCCCCTCGTCATTCAATACACACCTTGTTACTAACCTCGGATTCACCTTCTTTAACATGCACAAATAAGAATGCAAAATCTTATAGATCTCACTATCCCAATCCTTATCTTCGGCATCATCCCCATCCATATCCACATTCTCACTTAGTATACCATCATCCTCTCCAACAACACCTTCCCCCAAAGGCTCTTCTTCTCCGTTTTCTTTGTAAATAGTTATCGTATTGTTAGTTCTAGCATTTGATTCCATCCCCTCATAGTTCAAACCAAAAGAGTTTCCAACCTCTACAATCGACACTTCCACATGCAAAAACTACGATTTTGTTCTTTACGCGAAAGATAAGTTTCAATATCATCATCATCCAAGATGAACGATGGAAATTTATATCCCATTCCGAAAGGAAAGTAGCTCAGTTTCAGCTGTGTAGTACCTCTATCTATCCTCATCTTCTTGAATATCATGTCCTACAAAGCCGAGTAAGTGATATGTTCCGTCGATGATGTCTTAAACGTTATAGAATACACCCGAAGTTCCTTTGAAGTCCATCGCTAACTATCTCCCCTCTCCGCATAAGACCCTTCATATTTAAAAATGTATTATTGTTTTGATCATTTCACCTGCCAAAAACATAATAAAAATTCATATACACCTTCTAGTTGATGATGTGTATTATTGATCGTATACAATCAATTAACTTTGAGTACACTAAGGACACACTTAAGTCATCCTAGTATAGCTAAATGATCGATCCACAAGGAGTTATATGAATTAACACACTAAGATTGAGAGAAACTATTTTAAGCTAAAGCAATAAGGATTTTGATTTGGTTCTTCTAAAATTGAAAACTAGAATTTAAAACAAGAACTATGGCAATTCAAATTAATCAAAGAATAAAAAGCGGTTTAAGAAATCAAATAAATACATTGGACCTTGAGAAATGGTTATCATGATCTAAGGAAGTAGATTACTAGGCTAATAATGAATATTTGGGCAATAATCTAAACACAAACCTTGGCTAAGGAACACTAATGATGACTAAGCTAATCCCTTAATCTTAATCACTTCACTAATTACCAAATTCCACTAATCTCCCGATTGTGAATTTTACTAATCAATGAGCATTACTAACAAGTCCTAAATACCTCTAATCACTCTAACATCATTTCCCAATGGCTAGAGATGAAAACCTAAGAAAATAGTTTACTCGGGAATTTAGTCGAACACCTTTCGGGCACGACTCTAAACATGCATTAACATCACTACTTCTAAAGATCTAGTGATTACCCAACCTAATCTATCACTAATCATTCATATAATTCCTTAGATCTACCATTCTTAAGATCCAAATGATAATCTACTCACACATACTTAGGTGGTGATTGTTTGCAGTTTTTAAAATAGTTTTTGGTTTTTGGTTTTTGGTTTTTGGCTTTTGGCTTTTGGTTTTTAGTTTTTGGTTTTTCCAGTAGTTTTTATTTTTTTTAAAAAACTTGATTGGTGATTTTGGTTTTTGGTTTTTGGTTTTTTCTTTTGTTAACTTTTGCTTCATTATTCTAATTTATAAATTACCAAACTAAGTATATAAAATTTATTTATGACAAATGTAATCTATAGTTTAAAATTATTAACTTGTAAGAGTAATATCTAATTATTATATATATATATATATAAATAATTGTTGGTAAAAATTTTATATAGAGAATTTTATTTTATAAATTGAGAAAAATTATAAAAATAAATACAAATAAAATTTTTATCAGCCATTTGAAAGGGGATACCTATGGAATAGGGATTTTAAGCTTTTGACTAGGTTGTAAAACCTAAAAATTATTGAATAAATCTTTAGAGAATATAGGTAGCTTGATTAACATAAGGTAACAAAAAAAAAATTAAGCAACATACAGAATTCCTTTACGTAAAATAAAACAGAATTCCTTTATATAAAGATTGTTGATTATGTGATAAATCTCTAGAGAATTTAGGTTGATTGAGTAAAAAAAAAACAGATTTTATATAAAAAAAATAAAAAACACACACACACACACAAAAGAAATTAACGCCATCCACCCTCAAAAACCCACAAGATGTGGTTTTTAGTTTTGTGTAGTAAAAGTAAAAACTCTTCAAAAACTAGTTTCCCTAAATTTTAAAGAATTTATTTCTTCAAAAACTTGATTGGCAAAAAAGTAGTTTTTACAAAATCAAAAACTAAAAACTAAAACAAAAACTAAAAACAATCGAGGCCTTAAGAGAGTCAAAACAAGACAAGATAATACTAAGCTAAGCATGATTAAGGAAATGATTAAGGAAAAACTAAAACTTCATAAACATTAACTTAAAGATTCAAAAGAAACTACAAAGTGTTCTTCAAGACTTAGAGAAAACTAGGAATAAGAAAGGCATACACTTTATGTTTAATCAACATTAACCTTATACAGTCAAAGATGGTCAAAGGGTAAAGTTTTTGGTCAACATTTGGTTCTGATAGCTCAGACCGGGTGTGTTCTTCATGGTGGCCGGTCTGGGAGGCCGGTCTCAGCAGACAAGAGGGAGCATCTCCGAGACAGTCTTGACCAGTCTGAGTAGAATCCGCATAACTCCGTCATGTGACATTGAAATGGCATGACTCCAACTCTCACAGTTAGCTAACTCACTCATCTATCTTGTGTCAAAAATTCAGACCAATCCATGTAGCTTATCTTCGTACAGCGGTGTTTCAATCGCACACTCTCTTCTTCCCGGATAGCTGAGACACGTCGGGGTACTTAACTCAAGCATTTATCTTTCCTCAAAAATTCAGAGAAAAATATACTTGTAGAACCGATTCAGTAGTAAGCCTTGTGCCTTCTCGGGTGCTGAGATAGGCTGAGGTAGAAAAATCATATCTCTCTCAGATTAGCTCCAAAATTCATGATTCAAAATTCCAGATCAAGCTAACACTCCATGGTATCTCCATGCAAAATTTCGGTTCTTTTAAAGAAGTTTAAGACCTTCATTTGCGTTTAGTACTGAGACCCATAAGATGAAGCTTCGGATGAGCTCATTATGATTCTCCTAGCAACTGCCGCTTATTATGATTATGAGATCTGGCAGATGGATGTGAAAACCGCCTTCCTGAATGGGATTCTGGAAGAGGATGTGTATATGACACAGCCTGAAGGGTTTGTCGATCCTAAAAGTGCTGGAAAATTATGGAAGCTTAATCGATCCATTTATGGATTGAAACAAGCTTCCCGGAGTTGGAACCTCCGTTTTGATGATGGAATCAGATCGTTTGATTTTATCAGGAACGAGGAGGAACCATGCGTTTACAAGAAGACTAGTGGGAGCGCAATTGTGTTTCTCATCTTGTATGTAGACGACATACTTCTTCTTGTGAATGACATTCCAATGCTTCTGTCTGTGAAGACCTGGCTTGGAAATTGTTTCCCAATGAAGGATATGGGAGAAGCCTCGTATATTCTTGGAATTAGGATCTATAGAGATAGATCTATAACTTTGTGTTTATAAATGTATTTTTGGTGTTTATTTTTAAAACATAAAAAAATTCATTAGATAATTTTCAGCATAAATGATATGCATATATATACGCTAAACAAATTTTATAGATAGGTCTACGGTGCCACGGGGTAGCTTCGTTTTGTTTCAATCTTATGGTTTCACATATAGATACAATATTTTTAAACACTGTTTAGATACATGTTTAAATTGAGATAAATAAAAATTTTCAATGAATCTCAAAATAGATAGACTAATCATAATGAAAGCTTAAAAAAAATTTCTACGTCACATATATTATGATATAAGTAAACAAAAAAGATAAAGCGCGCATATGATGATCTGGTTGGAAAGTTAGTTTTCATACCCATAATGTATGTCACACCATCATATACAAAATTCGTCTTTCAAATGCGTCGAAGACAATTTCCGGTAACTCTCTCTTTTGTGATGACGGTCAACAAGAGTCAAGGTCAATCACTTGAAAAGGTTGGTTTGTATTTACCAAAACTATATTCTCTTATGATTAATTTTACGTCGCATTCTTCAGAGTCAAATCAAGGAAGGGGCAAAAAGTTCTAAAAGTTGACGAATATGGCAACTTCCAAAAGAGGACAACTAATGTTGTTTTTTTTTTTTTTCAACCAAACTTTTAATTTATTAGGAAAACATTGAGTTCACACC
>OVAF01001828.1:0-19066 GCA_900406245.1 Odontarrhena argentea | reverse complement strand
ATGGAAAATGTGCGAAAATTGGGGATGCTCGATGAACCAATTGAGTTCTCTATCTGAAAAAATCTCGTTCAGTGTATCTACACTTTCCTTATAGTTACACTTTGCCTCTATCTTACCACCTATCCTATAAACATCTTCACCAAACCAGAGTTTGGGCGGCAAATTAATGGCCATACTACAAAATAAAAGATAAAAACAGAGTATGAAGTCACGCCAATCAAAAGGAAAGATAATAGTGTCGGCTTAGCATTTGATGTACCTGTCTGCTTGGGTGATCGAAGTTTTGGCCGATTCAGTGATTCGCGCAACGCCGATTGGCCGATTCAGTGATTCGCGCAACGCCGATTATATCAAAGTCTTCTCTCAAATCTGCTTAGCCGTAGGAGATTTTGGAACAGTGAGAATAAATGCGGCAGTCTCCCAGCGCCGATTATATCAAAAAGAAGAAAAATAATGTGGTACATTACGATGTCGTTTTGCTTTAGGGTTTCGACAAGACTAAATTGTATTTAATTATTATTCTTGTTGAACAATAAACGATAAAAAGTAATTGGCCCAGTGGCGTCCCTCCCCCTCTATAGATAAACAAAACCCGAGTACGAGCCCCTGTGCTTGCGGGTTCATTTTCTCTGTAGCATTTTCTCTGTACATTGTCATCTATGTTAAACAATTCTATTAGTAATAAAAAAACTAAAATGACAATTTATTTAAATTGAATAATTATAAAAAATTATTAAAGTAATAAAATAATGTATTTATGGAAAAAAAATCAATTTTTTAAAAAAATATTTTTTCTTAAAACTTTTTTTTTTTCAAAAGAAATTTATTTTTTCAAAAAACTTTTTTTTTTTTACAATTTTTTCCTTTCACAAAGCACTTAGGAAACTCTTCCAAGAACATTCAAAACACTTAAGAAGTCTTTCATAAACATTCAAAACACTTATAAAGCCCTAACTAAACATTCAAAGTACTTAGGAAGCTCTTTCTAAACATTTAAAACACTTAGGAAGCCCTTATTAAACATTAAAAGTACTTAAGAAGCTCTCTCTAAACATTCAAAGCACTTAGGAAGTCCCTTTCTGAACATTAAAAGCACTTAGGAAACCCTTCATAAACATTAAAAAAAACTAGAAAACTCTTACAAACATTTAAGAATCATTTTTCAAACTTGAAAGCATTTAGAAAGTCCTTACTAGACATTAAAAACACAATTTTCAAACATAAAAAATATTTAGAAAGCCCTTACTAAACACTTAGGAAGGCATTCCTAAATTTTTAGAAAGCACTCAGGAAGGTCTTTCTATATTTGGAGGTATTTCCAAATTTTTTTTTTTTAAATAATTTGAAAAAAATTGAAAATAATAAAGTTTTAAAAAAAAAATTTGAAAAGAAAAAAAATTTTGAAAAAAAAATTCGATTGTTATTTTATATATTTTTATTATTATTATTTTTTTAAAAAATTATTTATTATTATATATATATATATATATATATATAGTTATAAGAGTTTAACAATGTCATTTAACTAAAAAAAATGATATTTAAGGAACTTTTAAATCCTCATGGTATTTTTGTCCAAAAAACTTGGTTTAGTGGTATTGGAGGGTATTTCTCTATCAAATATTGTTACTACGTACAATAAAACCTCTATAAATTAAATCCTCCATGACAAAAAAAAATATAATTAATTAATTATCTCTATAAAATTGGGACAGTATAAAAATTGACAAAATTCGATAAGATTCGATAAGTTTGTTAAATCCGAGTTGGGACAGTATAAAAATTGACAAAATTCGATAAGATAGTAAAATAATCTTTTAGTAATTCTAATATAAATATATAGTCCCATTTATATCGTAAATTTTTATATAACTATACTATGGTGTTCTGACCGCCTTCGACTTCTCGCATTGGCTGATCGGATTGAAGTACAGAAACTTTACATTCCTCATTCCCGACAATTAGACAAGCTGGTTTGGCATTATAACAAAGATGGTGAGTAGACAGTTAAATCGGATTGTTGGTTTGCATCACAGACTCAGAAAGATGTTGTGCTACCTCCTCTAGGTAACTCTGATCTAAAACTTTTAAGATATGAAATATTAATCTCCCCCAGAACTGAAGCACTTTGGGTGGAGGGCTCTTTCTTCCGCTTTAAGTACTGCTGATAATCTTGATAAAAAAAAAGTATTTTAAATGACAATTCGTGCAGAGATGCCAAAATGATGCAAAGAAAATCAACCACGTTATGTTTACAGCGTTGCGTTTGGGGATGGTAGCAGTTGATAACGTTTCAAAACAATCATGACAATCGCGTTTTACCGTTTCGTACCACGAAAATTCCTTTAAAACTAAAAGTTCTTTTCCTTTAGCATTTGTGGTAGCAGATGGTTGCGTGTGGATAATTAAAAGAATAAAATATAAAAATAAAATCAGAAACTAAACTCATGTTAACTGTACAAACCATATTTGTCGAAATAAAAATTCTATAAACCCTCCATCACAAGATCAATAATTTATTATATATCCCCTAACAACCGTTGCCCTAATTCTCTATAAAAAGCAATCATTTCCATTGGAATCATGGTTGCTAATTCCACTCAAGACGAAGAAAGTATGAAAGTAATGTAAGTATCCTGCAAATATTAATTTCATTTTTAAGTTTGGTTATTAGTAGTTACATGCAGATTAGTCTTTCAGGTTTTAGTTTTAGACTCGGAGGATTATTCAGAATCCTTCTTGCCTTCTTGCCAGAGATCTGCAGAGTAGATACTTTAATTTACATCAAAAATGTTTATTTATGTCTCTCTTTGTTCTAGGCTATCTTTTGGTTGAAAAAAGTATTCTTCATGGGAGAGATTTGGTTATCGAAGGAAATCATAAACGAATTGGGAATGCATGTTCTACGAGTGAGCTATGGATTCCTGGTTCTCCCCCTCGAGCTTCCTGGTTCTCCCCCTCGAGCTCCACTTCTGAAGAACATATTGATTAGTGTTAATCTCATGGTCTTTGATTTAATTGATTTCAATTTTGATGGATGGGAGAAAATGAAGTTGTATGAATTGTTTCATCAAGCTGACATAGACTACATCAATGTTATAAACATGTGCAGTGTCGGCCTGTACATTAGAGGTGCCCAAAGAAAGAAAGAAAAATTAATGCCCATGAGATTCGAACTCTAGAAATGGAGGCTAGTGCAATGCTACAATACCACTATGCTACAACAACGTTTTCTAAATTTTGATTCCCTTAAAATGCATATATTATTTTGATGCCTAAAATTTTTTTCTTTTCAACCTTACCTCAGGCTCGGGCCTGAACATGTGTTTTCAAGGAATGATTTTCGGATTTGGCAGCATTCTAGAAGTGGAGCTTACTTAGTGAAATCTGGACATCTTCTGGCCTTATCTCAGAATATAGAAGAACTCCTCTTGGAAGCTTCTGCCTGTCATTCAATCAATACCATCAAACAATAGATTTGGTTTGTCCAAGCTCCTCCAAAGATCAAGGTATTCATGTCGAAATCAATTTCTTGTGCTCGTACTGTGGTGGATAATCTTAAGATAAGAGGTATTCGTTTCGATTCCAGATGTCAAGCATGTGGTTTAGATGAAGAATCCATCAATCATCTCCTCTTCCTCTGTTCCATTGCTTGTTAGGTTTGGGCCCTCTCCCTTTTTTCTTCTCCTGAGAATGGTTTGATGCAAATTCAATCTTCCTAAATATCCATTTTCATTTATCTATGCGTCATAATATATAGTTCCTTTTGATATAAGATCCTTCCCTTGGTTATTTGACACATGGAATAATAGAAATAGTCTTTCCATAGAAGGGAAAACCTTTAGCCCCTTAGATTCTTTTACGAAGATTTTTGATGAATCTGCTCTTTGGTTCTTAGCTTAGGGTGTCACTGTTCAGTCAAATTTTTATGGCATTATTCTGCCCTCCTAGAAATAGAACCAATTGAAGATCTCCCCTTATCCATTAAATGCAATATTGGGTTGGCTTGGTCTAAGCATTCTAATTTAAGGGTTCGAGCTTGGGTTATTAAGAACTCTTTGGGTAACGTTCTAATATCCCAAAACTGGGTAACCGAAAATTTCTACGATTTTGGTCAAAGATTTAAATTTTAGGCTTATTATTTGTTAAAACTCATCAAAGCCCAAGTTGGTCCATTGTTTTTGAGTATTAAAGGTTTAGGGAAAAGAGAAAGCTATTCTTATTTTTATTATTTTCCCCTCCTCCTTCCCCGTTCTGTTCAGGTTTAGGTGGATGAGAGGTTGAGTCCATGGTGGTTGGTGTGGCTTTTCGATCCTGGCGTCGAAGCTTTGAGAATAGTTGCAGTGATCTCCGGTTAGACTTGGTGTCTTCCGGTTATCTTAACCTCGGTTCGAGTGTAGGAGAATAGGGGTGTTACATACGTTATCCTTTGCAGTAGGTCGGCCTTTCCAAATGTTAATAGCCTTCCGGAGACTAAGTTACTTTGCACTATGTGGGCTTTTTAAAGCTGTGCTCATCTCCATTTTGACAATATCATTTTTGGTATCAATGCTTCTGATCTTTTAGGTGCAGTGTATCATCCATCTCATTGGCATGCCTTTAGCTGGGAAGTTGATCAAATCCTCTTGGCTCCGCATCATTTTTCTTATTATAGACTGCATACTAAATCAGCCTCGGCTTATAGAGTGACTACTCTCATTGCTCAAAGTGTACCCCGAGATGATAGAAGACAATTAGGGTTGTTAATATGGGTAACCCAAACCCATTTAGACCCACCCCAATTAAACCCATACCCATATAAACTCATTTACATTGTGTACCTATTAGGGTTAACCCATTTAAACCCATTTATTATAACACTTACCCACTTAAACCCATTTAAGCCAATATAATTAACATATGTGATTTTATCATAAATCATATTTTTGGATAATAAATCTATGACTAAAATTTTATATTGGACTTGTTTTGGTATATAAAATGTAATCATTAAATCTCATTTGATGAATATTTAGTATTTGACTTTTTTAATTTTTTAAATAATAAAAATTTAAACAACATAAAATAAACAAAAGCATAAATTCAAAAATCCATAAAGTCATAAATTTAAAAACAAATTCAGAAATATTATAAGTTTAGAAACACAAATAGAAATATCATAAGTTNTTAAAAAAAAAAAAAAAAAAAAAAAAAAAAAATCAAATGGTCTAAATGGGTACCCAGCTAATTTATTTGCAAACCCGTTTAATAAATAGTCTAATTGGGTATACCCATTTATAACCCGCGAATTTTATCTCATAAATGGGTCTAAATGGGGTTCTACTGTATCCATTTAGAACCGTGAAAAAAAAACCCATATTAACAACCCTAAAGACAATACTATATTGCTCGTGGTCATCCCGTTTGGCTTTCTCGAGACAATGAGTATGAGAGTTTTCCATTTGTTTGATTCCTCTTGGCTTGTGTTTATTTTTTGTATAGTTTTTGGCTCAGCCTTTGTCTCTTGGTTTTTTGTTAACTTTGCCTTTTGTCTATTGTGTAGGGTTTGAAAGAAGTTCTTACAATCTTGTTTCTGTTAAATTTCAAGGTTTCTTTCTACAAATTTTCCCAGCAATAGGATATAAACTGGGAATCTGTATTCACCTCCTTCAGACTGATTTTGTTTAAGCTGTGGAAGTCACAGTTGTATCAACATTGCGTCGTCTTACATGTTCACCTCTAAATCTAGGATTCTAGCTCACGTGTGTTGCGGTTTGCCTTCTTCTATGAGGAGATGGACCATGGATTTGACGAATTCGTTGTGTACTATACCAGATTTCTGATCAAACAAAAAAAAAGTAAAGAGAGAGAGGAGAGATTAGATATGACCTACTTCAATTAGTGGATCTAACAAAGGATTGAGAATATGTAACCTCGGGTTTTCGGATTAGATCTTTGAGAATAGAATGGAGGGTTAAGCGGAGCTCTTTGAACAAAACTGCAGTTTGAGCTGGTGCTGCTAGCTTCAACCACCCATCGATGGTGACTGATCCACTCTGTGTACATGATAGAGTTTTAAAGGTTAAAGAGCACTTTGAACAACAACAAGTCCTACATTAAGTATCCAACAGGCATCATCATTCAATCGTTTGTATACAACTATGTTGATCAAAACTCTGTGAAGACCCTTAGGTACTGCATATAGGACATTAAACCACAGGGACTGTTAGCTCAATTTACCCAAGAAACAATCTTTGATCAATGCCTAGTATTTCATTTCTTTGTTTAGAAAATGAATCAATAGAATATACCATTAGGTACAGTGAGACAACACGATATGGGTAACTGTACCTGATGATGAACATTGATCGAGCCACCAAAGAGTAGAATGGAGAAAGGAGAAACAATGGTTGTATCTCGCAAATATACTTTGTTGGTCTCCACCTACAAGGTATAATATTTTTTTGCATGATTAATTTATTGCAAATTTACACCAGAATCTACCTAGAAACATCAAAATGAAAAAACATGTAACCATGTTTGACCAATATCATCAGATGAATTAATACGAATATACTCTGAGATTCTATAGCAAATGTATCAGAGGGGCAAAAAGTAAAATCAAATGCATCATAGAAAATCAGGTTACCTTCTCAAGGAATACAAGGAAAGGGTACTGAAATGCTTTGAAGTTGCTGTTTATAGAGGATGGATGGATATGGACTTCTCTTCTGCCATCGTACCATGCTGAATAACTTTTTGTTTGGTTTCCTTGCTTTGTCAAACTGTTCAGCGCTGCATCTGCTATTCCCTTGTCGTTGGCTGCAATATTAGGATATAGTCCTGCGCATAGTATAGCCTGTACAGTGTATATATTGACAGCTTAATTTAGGTACCAACCGAATAGATTCTTGGTAACTGCAAACGAGAAATATCAAAGCAGTAGAGCACCAGATATACTACTTTACCTTAAGAACTTCAGGTTGTTGTGAATACATATTGAAAGGTTGAGTTTGGTCAGAAAACCAAGCATCAAGATTCTCCTTTTTTCTCCCAGCAAACTATGGTCAAGAAGAACTTCTTGATCAGATTTCATTAGCTATATAATAAACTTGAAAACAATCATTTCAATGTTTTGGAGCATGACGGATATTCAGTGTAAGGTCAGACATGTGTGGGCTTTATGCATATGCAATTAATGTTTCAAATGGGATAGATAAGTTACCTCTCCTGTTTTAGGAAGATTGATGAGCCCAATGTCGGCAAGTAGTGTGCCAAACTGTACTCTCATGTCTCTGATATTTGTGAGAAAGCAAAAAAAAAGATATGATATAAACCGAAATGGTGCAAACATTCTTTCAGTCTACGAGGATTTTCAGGGACTTGTGCACATAATGAAAAGTACCCACTAGGAACTAGGTTTAAGTTACTTAACTGAAAAACCAAACAAATGCCTATTATTTTTTGTCCCTAAGCCACTAACACAGTTTTCCCACACTAAAATATCCTTAGTCAAGCTGGCAAGGCAGCAGAGAGCATCAAAAATCATGTTTAGATAAACTTTATTGTTAATTTTCCATAAAATGAGTCAGGCGGCCTCAAAACTTTAGGTTATCCATCCAAACTAAGATACAAATGAGAATAAGCATACTAAGGAGGTAAAAATATATACACAAATGCCATTTTTTCTATAATTCTATGGAGATCTTTTGTATACAAATTATAGCATTTCAATATGATGTACCTTATCATCCGCATCACTGAGCTGCTCAGGAACTTTGATTCACAGAACCTCTGTGCAGCTTTCATTCCTCGCTACAGACATCACAAAACATAGTGCATGTCATTATGCAGATACTGTATGCTATAATGGATGGGACAACAACGCAGTATCAATTGATACCAATCCATGCACGCTTGATTACGACTGTTCACTAAACAGCCCAATCCCAATATCATGGAAAAGTAACCATTATCAATCCAAATGGCTTAACAAAAAATACAACAGCTTCCTTCACTACCCAGACAGATAAATTTCATGCTACATTAACCAATCTCTCCACTCATGCTTAAACCTCAATCCTTACTATAATCCAACCTAGAACATCAATTCTATCTCTGTATTAGTAGTTAAGAAGCTTAGAAAGATTTCTTTTTCTCTAAGATCTCATTTAATGAATCTGTCACATAATTTGTTCTCTAATTACTGGTTCTTAGAACAATTTTGGGAGGCATACAAATTAGAAGCTATTAATATCCGCATATAGATAGATCAAAATCTATCAAAGATGCAAGTACTAAAGATATATCCATCGATAATGAATCAAATATGATTCTGTAAAACGCATATTAGTAATCTTTTAAATATCCCTTTCTCACAGTACCTCATGTAGTATCTTCAACCATTTGTCGTATGCAACCATCATAAGGAGATGATCAGATTGTCTGTCATTGTTGTTTATATCACTTGATTTCTCCAGATTATCAGACAAGAGAGCAAGTTTCACCCGGTCAACATTTTGCTTCTAAGAAAAAACCACCAACCATTAGTTGACAACTTTATTGTGAAAATCAGCCAAGTTCTGAGAATGTAAAAATATACCTCATCTTTGGGATACAGAAATGGTGATTTGTAGCTCAAGAAAGCAGCAATCGAAAGAATAGGTGATAAGCAGCCAAATATTCCACCATATAACAGCATCTACAATTTTTCGAACATGTAGTCATGACATTGGATTAGATTATGAACTCTCTGGTTTTCTACATCAAATCATGACACTGAAACCTATGCAGCGTTCTCTTGAGAATGTGAAAAAGAACATATGATGAGATGAGGCTACGTGTATATATATATATATACTGTGTGTGTGTATATGTGTACGTGAGGAAGTAGTGACCGATGCATCCAACTTAGAATTTTTAGTGCACTGTATTGTTACTGAAGCAAACCTTTCCAATCAACACATCAACTGGAAGTTTTGCTAGATGATGCCCAAGTGGTGTCAACTCTTCGTCACCTTCAACAGCACCAACCTAGAGAAGACAGGGTTCACAAAAGTAATCTCAGCACCAAAGACTCATAAAGATATGCCAATATCTCTCTAACTGAGAAACAAAGAGCATGGAGAGTTTTAATTGCAACAAACTTAAGTGACTTCAGCCTAAGGTCACAATGGAAAAATGGTTTTATCAGCCACTCTCAGAACAACTTCAAACACATCAGTCCAAATGAAAGGTCTTGTAATTGACTCTATCCATCACATGGTACCTCGTGTAACAATGAAATTGCCGAGGTTATAGCACCTTCACTCGGAGGTTCCAAAGCCTAAAGACAGCAAGTGTAGATAAGAGNAAAAAAATTTTTTTTTTTTTTTTTTTTTTTTTTTTTTTTGAAAAAAAATTTGCCACTTAAATGCTTGCCTTTGATAGAAAAGGCTTAATGTGACCCAAGCCAAGTAATTTGATTTGTAGACATAATTCTACTAATGGCATCCGCAGCATCTCAGGAACCTTGTCATCAGAATGGAACTGATGAGTTTAGGGGCTAAATCAAGTGAACAAGAGACATAGAAAGGATCCTAAAGAAAAATACCTGATAGGGACGCATTAGCTTTTCAAACCTGTGGCGTGTGTACAATGAAAAGCAAATTCCAGGTTTGACGCGTCCAGCTCTTCCTGTTCTTTGTCTTGCATTTGCTTGAGAGATCCAATCTTCCACCATGCTTGACAATTTCTAAGAACAATTGAGCACCAAAATAAGATGATCATGAGGCAATCAGAAGGAGAGATATACAAAAATGTCATCAAACAGCACTTGTACATCCATCCAAAGAGCTAATGGTATCAATATGGAGTGCTGAAAATTAATTTCAAGATATAGATTAATAATACACCAAAATAGTGGATAACAATCTTCAAATGTGTGTAATGTTACAATTCCTTTTCAAAAACATTGGGAGTTCAACGGGGAAAAGGAAAGATGTTAACCTACGCATCATCATTAAAGGAAAATGCAACTACATCACTAGCATTGGGAATACCTTCTGTGGATTATAGCGATTTTCCTTGTGTTTGCCACTGTCAATCACATACACCACATCATCAATTGTAATACTGGTCTCTGCAATATTTGTTGCTACAATAACCTGAATATAAGAGATGATGCAAAAGATGAATCAGATAAGCTTTGGAAACGACCACGCAATCATTTATGGAAAATATCTTCGGCAAATTGGGAGCCATGTGAGGAGCACACGGTGAACTACTCTTCCGCGTTCTAGTACAAAAAGAAAAAATGGGAGCACCTAAACAATGCATAGCAATAGTGCATCAAATTCTATAGATGTCACAGATATCACCTTCCTTATGTCTTCAGGGGGGCGCAGAAACACCTTTTTCTGTTCTGTAGATGCGATAGACGAATGTAGAGGCAGAAGCCAATCTCCAGAAGGTCCACGAAAACGATACGAAGCAGCTAACCTATCAAGTAACATGTAAATTTCTGACACTCCCTGTTATTAACCACAAAATGTCAAGCTGAAGCGACAGACAAAATAATAAATTCTCAATTAATAAAAAAAGACATCAGTATCAGCTTACGGGCAAAAATACAAGAATGGCTCCTTCCTTGCAAGTGTCATCAATGTGGCATATCAACTCTTCAAGAAGCTCGTAGTCAATAGCATCCTCATTCAATCTTTTCTGCTCAACACTCCGAAGTTATTGAGACTATGGACAACGAGAAGAAAAAAAAGGAACAGAAGCTCAAACTGGAAATGTCGTTACCAGATTTTGTTGTGTTTGATCACTGTATAAGTTGTAATTACTGGAAACATAAAATGGGTTAAGACAGTCATCTGAAAGCAAATAATCGTCACCCCAGCCAGCCAATACAAGATTCTTCTTTCCCCTACGGTCGTTAACAGAACCAAGCTGCACACAACAAACCGATCCATATATTAACTACACCATAGCCAAAGTTTCACGAATACAAGCTAAATGGGAGTACACAGTATCTAAATAGTAGAACCAAACTTTCAGAATGATACAAAACAGATCTACTCAACAGCATTCACAAATGTAGCCCCACAAAAATGCAAAAAACCATTCCACATTATGCCCCCAAAAAAAGGAAAAGGTACCTTTGTCCTGGACATATATGTTGGTTGCGCAAATAGTTAAAGATGATCCATATTAAGGAAACAATCCTCGAGTAGAATTTACTCCGATATAAAAAAAGAAAAAATATTCAAAAATCAAGAAGCGCAAGTGTCTAGCAACTGTAACGGTATATATATCTAGTTCTACGAAGGAAGAGCTCAACTGAAGCAGACCCATAAACTAAGTAAATGGACGATACGTTGGAAAGACATGAGACTTACTAGCTAAAATGAAAAAGGGATCAGAGAAGTATGATACGTGATATTATCGTTATGAGATACCTTGTCTTTAATGGATGAATCAGATCTTAGGGCAGCAGGAGAATCTGGAGCCAGAAGGTATCTAGTCCTCTCATAAATTTCCTCGAGAAAGTGAGTAGTAACCGGGTGTGTTCGTCCTTGAGCAGTAATCACAGGACAATGACTAAAATACCTTGAGAATAGATCTGCGTCTACAGTAGCGGACCTGAACCGCATCAGAAGCATAGATTAATATGATGTTTGCTGCTATTCACAATCTACCTTGAAAACCTTTAAATATATATCCACAAAACGTACATAAGGATTATTTTCAGTTTACGTGATGTATTATTGCATGATTGCTTCTCAATCAGGCTCTTCAAGATAATGAGAAGAAAATCACCCTGAAACGAAGATAAGAAAGGGAGTATTTTCAGCCCAAAGTTAATTGTACTAAAAAATGATAGGCAACCTTCTGACATATTGCTCAACACTTGCAAATGGACGTATCAAATTTGTTCTACAGATGTTCTTCTTCATGGAAAGAGGATACTGGTAATGCTTGTTACCACAAAATAAATCGAGAAGCAAGATAAATCTATTAAATTGATTGAATTTAATTGAATTTGCGTTTCTTTTTAACTCCACTATTATTCAACAAGGTATTTCATAAAAACCAAATTGAATTCTAGTGTTTATTCAACCTAATATGCTTTCAATTCCAATACATTTTGAACTCTTTAAAAATCAATTATTGAATACCGTCATCCCCTAAGTCTTTTACTTTAAAGTAGTAACTGTAGTGCATATTGCTATACCTAGATATTTTAAAGTAATGCTAAAATTCGAGTTTTCTTTCCTACGAGGTTCTTATTTTCTTATTATTCATTCGATGATATTGTATGGACTCTCAAGCAGAACCCTCGCTATGTGTCTACAACAGTTATCAAATTTATGGCTGAGTTAATGAATACTCACCAAAAGAGACCTCTCGTGCACTTCATCAACTATGATATGTGAAACATCGTTCAAGGTTTTATCACCCTGCAAGGTGTGCATAAACAAGCAAACAGACCAAAAATGTTGATTATATAATCTTATGATTTGTCTCCATAGAAATTTGGTGTTGCTTAATTCATTATTTTTGACCGAATAGCATTGCAGTATCTCAAAAACTCGAGTTATATGTCCCTTAGAAATGCGTTTGCAGCAAATACCCTCCGAAATGCGAATAATGAGCCAATTACCCAAATTATTGGGACTTCCAGTGTTCCCTTACCGGAGATTCTGTTTAGGAAATATATTTTATGTTTTCTATAAACCATAATTTTTCTAATGCGGCTATGTTATATCACCCTCATCCACATCACCAGAATAGTGGTTCATAAAGAATGTTACTCTATCTCAGCAGCTCAAAAAACTTTAACATGTAACAGAGAGAGTATTACGGAACTAGGGGACGTACAGCGAGTTTTCGCAGTAGAATGCCAGTAGTACAAAACAGCAGCCTTGTCTTGTCACTCCTGAACAAATATACAAATATGCCACGGGAAATTTGATTAATCCGCAACTTCGAGGAACAATATTAAAGATAAAAAAGGGAAACTTAAGGCCATCATCATTTTGTGGTGTAAGAAACGAATATTAGACATATCAGATGATGGTAACCAGTGCAATCATACACTAGTGAGGCCAGAAGAGCAGTAAAATAAACAGACTAATGCATCGAGCTAAATAATAAAGTAACATATATATATAAATTTTACACTTCCATTCCACCAAAGCGTAGCAGAAAAAGAATATCCATCTAAAACCAATTTATCATGGCAGTACTGTTACACACCAAAAGCAGCCCGATTAAGTACAGACAGAATGTGCAAGCCCAGAAGAAATCACACGCAGAAGACCGAAACTGACTTATTAGTGAGTAGAACCGGTTGATCACTAACAGTGCGCAAATAAATCAACAAATAAGTACATTTTCATAGAAAAGTGTTACAAATAAAGAAGAAAAGGCCACGACTCTATGACAAGTGTAGCCCAGTGTCCTAAGAGTTCAGCCTTTTTTCGATCTACTGGTTTTATTGCTGCTCTACAAGCCTGTTTTTATTTTATTTTTTGCACAGCTTACAATCATAACCACTTAGATTTCATGTTACAGATCGAATATTCTGAGAACTTCTAATTTTTTAAGTTCTTGAGGAGAGTGAATGAAGCGATGGAAAAGAGTAAGCTGAGCAAAGTAGAATCTAACAAACTCGTAAAACAATGGACTAAAACATCTCAAATTTAAGAAACAGACCTTGCACTTTCGAGACGAACTTGATAACCAACCAAGGAGTCATCTAAGCCTGGAGAGGATTCACAACGCTCATCAGCAACTCTCTGAGCAACAGATATAGCCTAGACCATATTACCAAGTTACTAACAATTACAAAAGGTAGAAAGAGATCTGCACCCTAGACTAACTGAAATCATTAAGCCTATGTAGAAATATACTAATAAAAGTGAATAGAGTTACAGTAATTTATTCCAGTACGAATCAAACAAGAATCCTACAAAGGCATGGCACTTTACACCAAAATACTCACTGCTATCCGCCGAGGTTGAGTGCATATGATATTACAGTATCCACCACGCCCTGAATCGATCATATCGTCCAATATAAATTGAGGAACCTGGAACAATGTAGCAGTTAGAACTGACTCAACTATAAGCTAGAAGATAAATTCGACAAAAACAGCAAACATTGAATTAGCACCAAGTAACAGTAAGCAACTTGAAAGACCAGACCTGTGTAGTCTTTCCAGAGCCTGTTTCCCCACATACGACTAAGACGTCTCTTTCTATCAGATGCTGCAGTATGTCATTCTTCACTTCAGATATAGGAAGAGCAGTTCGAATTTTCAACATGTCCTGAAAAAATAAAGTAGGATTACTACGCGAGATAAAGTAACAAAAACTTGACCATGCTGAAAACAACGTTCTAAATTTCTTACTGGAATGAGCTCACCAGTCTGTGAAATTTATACACATAATTATAAGGCATAAAATTAGCTACAACTACATTCTTTTACCATCTCCACAGACAGACAATACTTCTATTCAAACAGAAAGAAGAATATTCTACCTTGTACTTTTGCATTTTCTTTTTGTTTTCGTGTTTTTGTTGCAGAGATAAACAGTCAGCTTCTATGGAAGAGTCTCCTATAACAAGAAAAATTTATGTTAGTGATATTAGCAGTAAAAGCCAGAGTCAAATTATTTGAGAAACTAAAAGTCCACAGATAAACATACTTTTAGCTCGGTGGTTAGATTTGACAACACCCAGGTCATTTTTCTCTTCTGCGTATGTGTCTACCATTGGAGGTGCATCACGAATGCCACTCGACGAAGTGGTCAAACTGTAACTGTCCGCCTCAAGCAACCTATCAACAAAATTAGCTCTTCGATCTTCTTCTGTGCTTTGAGTGGTACACAACAGTTCCTCTGTGAAAGCTTAAAGAAACTGTATTAGAACAATTAGATATTGCAAAACTAGAACATATGAGTGATCCTTTAGAATGGTAACATCAGGGATATTCAAAACATTAAGCAAAAGATTATGTCCTATTCCTTCCGTTATACTCCATATGCCATAATTATATCACACAATCCTGATGCTCTTTTTAGCAGCCAAAATGTTTTCGAACAAATAAATAACAAAACTATCATGCAAAATATAGTTGTTGTAGAATTACCATAGCTGATTCATACTCCCAGAATTTTCAAAGTAGTGAGAAAAGTTTATTTCTAACAGAACAGGCCAATATAACCATAGATAGAAAGGTTAAACTAACATAGGGGTTAATCAATCTAAAAATTATACGACATCGCTGGACATCTCACTACAAAATCTATTCGAAAACAAGAAAAAAACAAGGACCAGATACTGAGACAAAATCCATAAAATCACCTTGTTTCCAGATCACAACTAGAGAGGCATAAGGCTCTGTAATTGCAAAGTGAACAGGTAAATCAGAAAAAATCTTATGAAGAGCAAATGCTGCAACTCTGTTTTGTGCATCCTGTCACAGAGACGTACACAATAAATTAGTATATTGATTACATGGTCAGCATATTATTCATGCAATGATGAATTTCACCAATCAACAGCTTACAACTTTGATACGACCTTTTTAAAGCGACAATATTAGACAATAATATACTACAATATAGACCTTTCTTCCTAGCTGCCCTACATTATTTTCCTCAGAACCAGGAAATTAAGGAATTATACTGGAACTGTCCTGTGAGAAGATAGATCCCTAATTACATACATTTAGTCACGAGGCCCTAACCAGATACCTTTTAGCATCTCAATAAGAGAATATTAAATGTTAAAATATATAAAAAAAGTACCTCGATAGATTCAAAGACCTCATCTTGATGAGGAAGTTGAAGAGTTACCAGACCCCCGGCTTGTCTGCTTTTACCCCGTCCACTGGCTTTACGCAGAATGCTTACAGTATATGAAAAGTTCCTTCCTTCAGTGGTTACTTTATTGAACTTTGGTGCTTCCCACCCTGACCTTTGACATAATTGATGGAGAAATGCCTTTGGGATTTTTTGCGCCTCACCCTGTAAACTTCACATATTAAAAAGAGAGAAGCTGCCCCACAATAAAGCTGACTCTAGAAGAAACCAAGAAAAAAGGGAACAGCGCAGGTAAAAAAACCAAGTTTACACGTAATTTGCAGTAAATTCTGTATCGATCAAGTATAGTTAGAACTCACTTTACAGGATCATAATGTCAGCATATGTGACCAAATGAAAAATAAGGAAGCACGCATACGAGTAATTTAAAGCATTAAGCACATTTTACTTATACCAGAATTTTTAAAGCTAAATTATGGTTATCCTCGAATCTTGTTTCATGAGGAGTTACCTTCTTCCAGATGCCTTCTAGTTTTTCGAGGTTTTTCTCACTCCATAATTCCCTCGTCTTTTCTTTTTTTTGCAATTCTAGGAGTTCAGACGGCAAAGTTTCAGAAGGCGGGGCATCTTCTAAAAATATATCGCCCAGCTCCAGGCCTTCTAAATTATCATCCGTTGCAACTACTTCTTGTCCTGGGGAGCTTGAGGGAAGAGTTTTAGGTTGAATTTCTTCAGATCCACAGCTCTCAACCTGGTTTACCCCCAAAGTGGGTTCATCTAACAGCTGATTAGAGACATCATCAGTATTTCCTGACTCAAGAACAATATCGGGCGTAGGAGAAGTTAATTCTTTTTCCGTAGCATCTTCAAAAGCATGTTCTCGCTGAAATTCAGATTCCAACATTTCTTCTGAAAGTCCTGCAGAACAAACACATATAACTCATGACATGCTGCACCAATTCATACTGTTGATAGATAGATTACTAAAAGATTAAAAACTAACCCAGAGCAGATATCTCTTGTTTGAGGTTGCGAATGGCTAGGCCTGCTTGCTCCTGTCCTTTTTTATCACGCCTCTCCTTTGCTTTTATAGCATCTGATCTTGCAGAGTAATATTCTTTGGCAATCACACTGAAAGGCCTTGGACCGGATACCTAGTATGGTTTGTTAAAACAAGATATCACAACAGAGAACAACGTAAATTCAGGGTGGGTGACCACAATACTGTCAGCAAACCAATTGATCGAAGTCTGCAATTTAAAATAATTATAATAAATAAGAAGAAAGGTTCCACTTCTACCAAATGGGAAAGAAAAGATATTGATAGCAGGATGCCACCAGCATAGTTACGAACACTACGGATAAATGAAATCGCTTCACAAACTTCCGCCATGCCAGATCAATTAATAAGTTTAAACCATGTAAATACATGTCTCAGCACAATAACAATTCAAGATCCAAATTCAAGAGTTATGCATAGTTTTGTCAAGGTGAAATCTTTCTATCGCATCAAAAGAATGAGGCAATATTTATCCTTGAGTAAGATGCATGAAAGATAACATGCAAGAAAAAAGCTAAAGTATAAGCATATATAAATCACTGAGGAACCAGTCTCCTAAAAAGTCTACTATTTTCCATTACTTTGCCATAATGGAAGCCTGATAAAAAGTTGAATTACCTCCTTGCTGGATCCAACACCATCTGCCTCATCTTCCCAAGAATCCAATTCCTCCTAAAAATTAAAATGAATGAGCAATTTGTGAAATAACATATTGTTTTGTTTTGCCGCCTTTCAGATTATTTTTGTGGCTAAAGCTATCATGAAGCTTTTGGAAAATGGAGGAGCACTCTAATAGGTACCTCTTCCTGCCTTCTCATGTACTGACGGATCCAATCAGCTTGAGATGATTGGCCAGAATTAAGAGTATCTTCATCTTGCTTCCCCTTCACCTGAACTAAAACTTGAGGGTCCTCCAGCTTTAGCTGGGCAGAAGAATCAGAATGCTCATTCCAATCTTCCTGTGCAGTCGATATTACACCGACAGAACCCCCTGCAACACCGATGGGAAGGTACAAGCATCAACGCACAACACAAAGCACAATCTCCCTGAGAATACTACAGTCTCAAAAACTGTCTACGGGGGTGCTTTTATTACATACCTCCAGTGGGAAAGCGGGAAGCTCCAGTAGAAAACTTCACTGGCAACTCATGACTGGGCAAGTTCAAGCAGAGCCAATCAAGAGCAGCCTCAAACGTAGCACCATCCTTGAAGAAACATACACATTGTATCAGACATTGTATTAGGTAACTCGAAATGAAACCTAAACTAAAATTCCAAATTCCAACGAATGCGAGATGGTAAAAAGCATTACTCTAAGAGAGGAGAGAGCGAGCTCAATTTGATCATCTACGAATCCTTCGCAAGAGAGCTTCTCGTAGACATTATTGAGTTTCTTTGCCTTCTGGGACTTGGAGAGTGAAGTACTAATAGGGGCCGGAACCGGAGGAGCAGTGCGGCCAGAGTTGAGCAGGAGACGCCGTAACCGGTCCTCGTTCTCCGCTGAAATCTGAAGCTTTGGCCCTGAAGAAGGCTTCTGATGATTCGATTTGGAAGAAGAAGAAGCAGCTTTGTTGCTTTGCTTCTGAGGTTTCCTCTTCGGAGCCATTTTCTCTTACTCCCGATCAAAAGACGGAACCTGAGAGACGGAGAAGAATCTCTCCTTCATAATTTAAAAGGTTTCCGTACCTTCTGGGCCTATCTGTCTTTTTGAAGCCCAAGCTAGAACAATTTTCTATTTGTTATAATAATCACATTTTTCATTATTTAGTAAAATATAAATAAGTTGTATTAATTTATTTGTGAATTAGAGAATAAACATATAAAGATGTACGTATATTTGTATGAATAGATATATGAATTATATATATTTCATAAAAGGTGAGGGAGTGAAAGAAGTTCACCTTTATCTGAGAGAGAAAGTATAATAATTGAAAGCAAAGAAGGAGAATTATTTCATTGCGTGCGTGATATTTTGACTACACACTTTGACGTGGACCCCAATAATCTGATTTTCATGACACTCCCCCTTGGGATCCACATTAATTAGATAATGTATATAGTTGCCTCATTAAAAACCTTTTCTGGGAAAACCTAATGGGAAAAACCACAGATAGGTAAAAAAGAGTACAACTGTGAAACCTCCCCCTCAAATAGTCTTCCTACAAATTTCGTTGATGACGCATTCCTATGTTGTGGACATGTTTTCTGAAT
>OVAF01001827.1:0-19071 GCA_900406245.1 Odontarrhena argentea | reverse complement strand
TAAAAGAGGCATCCGAGGAGGAAGTGACTACGGAGGAGAGGAAAGTGTCGCGATTTGATTCGAAAGGAGTGTTTGGTGTGTATTTATCCGGTGAACATCCACCGTAGATGAAGATATGAGATTCAAATGAAGATCTTGAGGAAGAAGATGAGTAGAAGAAGAGGAACAAGAAGAGAGAAAAGAGAAAGAGTCTTCTCATACTTTTGTTCTTGTTTTGGGGTACTTTGTGTTTTGTTTTGGTTTGGTTTTTGCTTTTTATCATATGGTCAAAAGTGATATTTAGGTTCATTGTTATGGGTCGGGCCACAAGATATGTGGATCTATCTAGAAAGAATAATGCAAAAACTCTACAACTTGGATGATAACATAATGCATAAATAATTTAGACATGATTAAAGAAGATTTGGGATTTGAGAGCTAATTTCTTGAAACTTCTTTTGTGCAAAGAAGGTCCCATTTGAAGAATGTCACTTTTGATAAGTATATGTTCGCTAGTTATGTTCGCTAGATCGATTCCATTACACGATATATATATATTCACCTCAAGTTAGTGGATAAAGAATTCTTCTTAAGTGATTGACATAAACTTTCTTTATATCATGAACCAAAGACCAAAAGATAAAAATATTATATCACGTAAAGTCTTTTGAAAACTAGGATTACAAGAAATATCAACAACTATATAACCTTGGGGTCAAAGAATGGCTTAAATTCAAAAACAACATCTCGGCGAAATTTTGTTGGTAACACTTGACCTATCTTCACATCTACCAAAGAGCGATTTGGAAACATTCGATGAAGGCCGCTTATAGAGTACTCATCTGCTTCTCCATCTAGCCATAGAGTGAGTTTCTTGAGCTTTGTTGCATTCTCTAAAATGTATTTCGCAAAAAGAACCATTTGGCCAGACTTAATCGACATATTTATCTCGACGAACTCTAGAGTTGTTTGAAAACATGGTGGTATGGATGAGCTTGAGAAATGCTTGACATTTGGATAACCATGAATCCCCTAACAAGAAAAAGAAACAATATACATATGTAATCACTCAATCACTTCACGATCTCATTTACGAAGCTAAGCCATAAACAAAGAAAGCAATTAAAGAGAATGTAACATTACCAAGTCAGGAGATTTTAGGTTGGGACAGCTCGAGAGATATGGAAGCAACATCTCTAAAAAGTCCGAACGAAGACATGCGTTCAGATGATTCAAGTTCTGGAATATAGGCAGGTTGAAGCCAAAGTAAGGACGATAGATTACCTGTCAAGAACCAAACAGTTGTTGTAAGAAAATATACTCAAATTAACCAAGTCAGCCTTGGTCTAGAGATATTCAAGATCACTAGTATGAGTCCACTTGGAATGAGTGATTTATGCTCTAAATGTAGTATTATCAATGACTGGCTCCGGATTATGATCTAAAAGTTCGGAACTTCCACGGTTTATAGAAAAGAAAGAAAAACCATATTCAAATTAATTCATACCTTTAGAGTTTTGCTTGGGATAGGAAAATTTGTGACATGCCCAAAGAGTGTATCACACGCAATACACAACTTGATAGAAGAGCTCACTCTCTCTAATCTGAAATCGTTTAATGGAACACCTTGGATAGTCAAAAACTCTAAGCTAGGAGTGTCAATCAAAACTCCATCAAAAGCAAATTTTCGCCGGAAGATCTTTATGTTGAACCTCTTTAGAGTCTGAGATCTCACAATCAAAGATTGTAATGTAATATCACGAATAGACAAGACTCGGAGAACCGGAGAGCTTGAGATAAGTATCTCTAGATACATCTCACTTAAAACCCAAACAGAACTTAAATACAAAGTCTCGAGTCGAGGTAGATTAAATAACTCACAATCATCAACACCTAGATTCACATGATCCAAAGTCAAGTGTACCAATGTCTCACACTTGAAGAAACTTGTGGGCAGCTTAAACAAACGGCGCTTCTTATACATCGAATGATCGATAGCAAAACATTGAACTCCACGGGTAATAACTTTGTAGAGCAACAACTCCAACCAGACAATATCATGTTTCTTGTCATTACACACCAAAGTGAATTGGTGGATGGCTCGTGATGATTCTTCCAAGAATCTGTCGATAAAAGTCTTCATATCGAGATTTGTGTATTTATCACCTCTTAAGTGTAATCCAGGAACCCTTTGCCAAATATGTCTCCATCTAGTCGATAAGACACTAGTCCGAACAGAATCTCTAGTGGAAACATTCGAGAGTATTAGTTGCAACAATACATCTGGCAATTCGCTGATCAAGTCTTCCATTACGAAACAAAAGAAGTTCACTGACCTAAGCAACTACTTCAAAAGCCTGTTCTGCAAGTATGAAATCTAGGATAGCGATGAGAGAGTCTCAAGTATGTCGTAAGAAAGAAAGAAAGAAATTTGGTTTTATTTATACTTTTTACGTTTAAAAGACTCTGGCCGAGACAGAGTCTCCTATATCATAAAGATTTTTAC
This sequence comes from Odontarrhena argentea, assembly GCA_900406245.1. Classification (NCBI taxonomy): domain Eukaryota; kingdom Viridiplantae; phylum Streptophyta; class Magnoliopsida; order Brassicales; family Brassicaceae; genus Odontarrhena; species Odontarrhena argentea. Next base: position 16,586 of record OVAF01001827.1, on the reverse strand, counting down.
TAACGATTCTAGGTTAAAGAGTCTTTACATTTAAATAATTTTTTGTGTACATTATAAAAAAAATAATAATGGAAGAAATTATGCTATTACAAGAAATTCCAAATCTATTTTTGTAAAATATAAGCTGTTGTATAATCTCACATATTACAATATCCTTCCAAATTTTATTTATGATATATATTTTCAGTTATTTTTAAAAAATTTTATGTCTCTACATATTTTTTTTTATTATAAATCAGTATATTTATAATTAATATATTTGGAATCCCTTTTTACATTATAAGAAAATCGTATAAAAGAAATTGTATTGTACGTACAATCCAAAGTGGTTAATAGTTATACATGTTATATATTATTACCTTTTTTTTTTTCTTTTTCTTTTGGTGAGTATAGACCTTACCTATAACTCATGTTTGCATCTCTATACAAACACAAGATCGTTACCATCCTACAATATCACAAATCTCAAACATTTTCTAAGTTTAAGAAATATGAAGATCATCACATTAGTATTAATTCATCGTTGCTATCATCAAATCAATTTAAGATTGCGTGAACATCACAACGTGAAAACCACGTAAAACGTGTTGTCACTAACGAACCGAGAACAAAACCAAGGACGGGATGTCACATTAGGTTTGTTATCACATTTTTTAATTCCTTTAAGTATAATAACCGATAAGATAATATTTTTTTTTCTCTCAAAAACATATAAAAATGAAAAAAAAATACTTAAAAACAGAACCTAAGAACCTAAAGAGAGATAAACTTTTATTATCAAATTAGTTAGAGATTGCGTAAATATCATAACGTGTGCAACATGTAGAACATGACACCACTAACGGACCAAGAATAAATCAAGGACTGTTTGTTATCACATCATGAATTCATTTAAGTCTCATTAACTAATAAGATATATTTGTTTTTCCTCTAAAGCATGTAAAAAAAAAAAATTATAGTCGAAATAAATTTTTATTCTATACATTAAAAAAATCTAAAAATCCGAGGGAGATAAACTTATGTTATCAAATTAATTAGAGATTTCGTGAAAATCATAATGTGAAAACATGTAAAATGTGTCACCTCTGACGGACCAAGGAATGATCCAAGGACGGGATGACACATTTGGTTTGTTATCGCTTCATAAAATTCATTTAAATCTCAATAATTAATATGATAATATGAATTTCCCCTCTAAAACATTAATTAGAATGAAAAATCTAGTAAGTAAATATAAGGATTTAAAAAAAAAATTTAATCTTTTTTAAAAAAATAAGAAAAAAACTATAAAAAACAAGTCATATATATGGATTAAGAAAAATAAAAGTTTAGTTGTTTCTTTTTTTTTTTCAACCACACATTAAACATTTTTTTTTTTTAAGTTAAAAATTCGAAATAGAGATAAGTAAAAATGTCAAACAAAGTAGAGAATCAAAAATACCTGTTGGTTCTGTTTTATATTAATCTTTCGAGAGATCATAGTCCATCTTTGCCTTGTCCTCTATCCCTAGCTTTTGCTTCATTTCTCTTCAACAAAACGTCCTCCACATTTTGGAAAATCCACCATGACAAGTTGTAGCCTATAATAGTACAAGTAAGGTAGCAAATTTAGGGATATTACCCATACTGTGCGGGACCAGAGAAGAACCAGAATGTAAATATCAGACACTTGAGTTTCCAACCAAAGCAGAAAACGTACCCGCGTAAAGTGCTCTTATTCCATCTCATGAACTTGTTCTGTTCCCTGCTCTCAGCCCCTACATAGTCTCTGATCTGCTCTTATTAGTTGAAACATCAATTCAAATGGTAATTCATATCAATTGCAAAAAAGAACCACCTCTTCAAGCCTGTCCTCGAGCTCGTCCAACACATGTATTCTTCAGTGGCTTGTCTTGAAAAGTGTTTGTCTTTTCTGGCAAGTATCTGTTTCCTGTTTTGATGTCTTATCCTCCATGACCACAAGAGCAAATTTAGCATCCTACATTTAGAAGAAGACACAGCACATTACTTTCACAGTGTAGGCAGTAAGTAAGTCTGGTTTTGGCTTATAATTTGAAATATCTTCAGCTTCTGAATTTGGGACGAATCTAAACAATAGAAGCTATGTCTTGTTGGGCAGTATAACGTTGAAAAGGACAATGATGCAAACCAAATTCTATCAAAGCCATCAACTGTGTCTCTGAATGGTAATGACGCACTACACATACATCAATTCTTATTACATATTAAAGCCATCAATTGTCGACAAATCGCAAGCAAATTAAGTCACCTGAAAGAAGTTGGATTTCTTTGCATCCTTTTTGTTCACCACAGCTTTTAGTAAACTACACAGAATGACTCTAACCCTGTCTCAGAGATATCAAAACAACATACATGAACACCAAGTTTATGTATCATAGAGAAACAAGGATAGGTGATTGTAAACATTAGAGCCTTGTGATTAAAGTAACAAAACAGAGCCAGATCCTAACTTGTTTATGCACAATACGCAAAGATTGATACAGAGGATGCTTACCCTGCATTCTTAAGATGATTGATGAAATCATCCAAACTTTGCCCTACGAAATTTACCCAAATTTGCATCTCGCTCTGTGGAAAAAACAACAAAACAGCTCATTAGATTTGCTCTGCTCAGTTTCAGTGGAAGAAAGATGGGAAAAGACACCAACTTTCAGGTTTCTAATGGCGAAGACGGTGATGACTGGATCACGAGGACCAAACAAATCGCACTTTCAAAGTTTCTTCCCCGATGATTAGCTTTCAGAGGAAGAGATCTCCTGTGAAAACTTGAGGAGAGACAAATTATCGGTTTGCCAATGGCAAAGATGGTGACTTTATCATCAAGACGAGACCACCGTCATAATCTGTAATCTAAGAGCCGTTGCAAGTTTTCTAAATTTAGGGTTTATTCTATTCAATTTGGAGATTATGATACATATTTATACACAACCCTCATGGGCCAAGCTATCTCTTGGGCTATCGGGCTACCTAAATCGGATTCTTTTAATTTAGGCCCTTCTCGTTGGAAGAGAAAGCAGAGACGTCTTCTTCTTTACTCTGTTTTAGCGCAATGCTTTGTATGTTCATTTCAAATTTGTCCTTTGTCTTAGTCTATATGTAAGAAAAACATAATTTATTAAAAAATCAATATACATCTTCAAAATTACTCATTTTGCTAAAAAGATTTTTGCATTACATATTTATCTTATAACAAAATCTATTGAATCCTTTTTGTTAATGTTGTTAGAATAGTCGATTAACTATGTTTAGAATTTTTTTTCACTAGCAACTATATATAATTTCAATAAGATGTTAAGTAAGGGAGACATCCATATAATGAAAATTGCAATTTTGGTGGATTGAGCGAGATGTTTCATATATGATTAAATGTAGTATTCAAAATAAATCATACCATACTCCAATCTTCACATAAAAGTTAAGCTAGTTAAGTTCATCCACATATATATAATTAAGTGGGATAAATTCACATATTAAGAGATTTGATGCTATGCAGTATATACATCCTAAATAAATCATATACTCGTCCAAATCTTCACATAAAATCTTCTAAATAAATCATATAATAAAATCGAAATATCACACAGTCCATTAATCAAGTCAAAACAAATTATATAGAAAAGCTCAAAAAGAGAAAACACAAATCAAGAATCACTAATCTTCTGTATTTTGTCATCTAAAGTAGAAACTACTTGACCATCATAATGGCAGGTGATGGATTTCTCGGAAAAATTTGTTGTAATCTTTTGAGTACTTGGATCATATCTCAATTTGATATCATCACAAACATATTTCATCATCCCTATAGTTTTTGTTCTGCAATCGGAAAATAACACCGCAACTCGAACCGCACTCTCCTTAGAATCATCCTCCTTTATACTTTTGATATCTTCTTCATAGACAACTCCTGAAATCCCAAGGAGTTGAGGCCAAATATGTTTGAGATTCGTGTAACTGATCAAGCACAAAAAGATAGGTTAATGTATTAGTTGAATAATATTAATGAAAAAATTGAATGGGGAAATTTTAAAATATTATTAGGAGGGCATAAATTTTCTAAAATATCACTCTAAGGTTTGGGCCAAAAATTGGTTTCATTCCTAATTAACTAACCATAAATTCCTAAAATCTAAACCTTAAACATTAAAAATTAAACCCTAATATACATTAAATCATAAACCCTAATTCTAGAAGGGTAAATCTTAAACCCTAAAACAATTCTAAACCCTATATAAACCATAAATCCATAGATTTTTTGTACCTTTTGGTGGGTGTAGTAGCAATGTTGATACCTTTATAAAGCAAAGAAGCTTGAAACTCTCCATCAATACATATATAATGACCAGGAAGACGTGGTGGGAGTCTAATCAATAAATCCAACTTTGAGCTTTCACTAATTGATTTAAACTTTGTAAAATTCATATGAACTATTTTGATATTGCGCACATCACAGTCAGGGTCATCAAAATATATAAGACACCCAAACAATAAGCCAACATAGATCACGGCAACAAAGGCTAAGACATAAACGACACATGCATGATCATCTGGTCGTTTAGTATCCATTGTATCGAGAGAGAATGTGACCGAAACCAAAAGTATAAGAAATTAGGTTTTCTTGAGTTCTTACATTAGTCCGGAAAAGACATTCTTTATTTATATATACGTTGATTAAGACTTTTGTTAAGGAAGTTTCTAGAGTTTTCTAGAATCTTCCGTGGTCTATATCATTATGTATATTATGAGATAATAATGATGTGTTTGTGATAGAGCCTAAGAATATATGAGATAAGATTGAATGAGTTATTTTTTAATCTTTGATAATTGTGAGTTATTAAATCTACCTAGACTTGAGACTTTGTATTTAAGTTCTATTTCGATTTTAATGCGAAGCAAATCAAGTTTATAAGATCAAGTTTAATATTCAAGAATCAAAATAAATTATATGAAAACTCCCAAAATTGAAAAACACAAACTAATCAAAAAAGGAAACTAGCTAGTGACCAACATAGTGGCAAATAGGGTTCCCAACCACAGTTGTTTTAATCTCATGAGATCTCGGACTCGAATCATATCGCAAGCTGACTTCATCACAAACATATTTCATCATCCCTATCATCTTTTTTCGACAATCCGGAAGAGACAACCTCATATTTTATAAAACAATTACTAACTTGTGGAGTCCTTGTTTTGAAATAACAAGTGTGCATCTGTCTCCTCTAGATACTTTTCTAACTCTAATAACTTTTGCTTCAAAGTTTTAACATGTAATACTAAATGAAATATCTAGCAAAGTTTCAATGCATAATATGATAATCAAATTTGATCACCTATGGTAAAATGTACATCAATACATAATAAAAGTAAAATATGTATTCAATATAAATTGCAGACTAAAAAAACAAAGTATACAAAATATCAATCCTAGATTATTATGGTATTTTTTAAAAAAAAATATTGATTCCTCTTTTTCTTTACACATATGTCTATTTCTTAAAAACTAGTATATATGGAACATAGCTAGGCCTATTGGGTAATTGAGCTGTGGATATGTCAATGCCCATGTTTTGATGAGTTTTGTTGTATTTGAGTTACTCTTCATCTTTTCATCAGAGACCGGTTTGTATAAGCAAGTGATGAGCACCACTTTAATTTGGGATCATGTTAAGTAATCATTCGATGGAATCTAATATTTGATTATTCACAAAACTAGTAGGTAAGAGTATAATGTTATACCCTCAAAATATGACATAAACGCAAATTTGTTGGACTAACATTCAAATGTCTATATGATGACTTTACCGGTTCGGTATGTTTGGTTACAAAGTCAAAAAAAGGATTAAGTTTATAGGTCGTAGGTCTAGCGTTATGTTCTCAAGTTGAAAAATATATGCCTTTGAAGAAATATCAAATAATCAATGATTGTTACAGCCACTACTTATCCACACATCAATTTCAACTCAAATCGAAATTGGACCGATCTCTAAATCAACTTGCCACTTCAACAACCAATCTAGATTCTAGACCCCAAATAAAAGTATGAAAACTTCCCACTATTCTTAGTACAAAGTTATATTAAAATCTATCTAACTCTCGAAAATTAGCTTTTAGTTTACAAATAAAGTAATAACTCAGACAGAAACAAGGTATTTAATGGGCCATAATGGTTCACAAAATTGAGAAGAACGTCTTATGGGTCTAGGTCAAACATCGATTCTTTTTAAAATTAAAATTATCAAATAAATTCTATTTGATCAGTTGAAAAGATGTCACGGTTCAAACTAATTAGCTGCACTCACTTTTAAAAAATTAATCAGATGTAAAAAACTGAGATTACCGATTCGTTTGCAAAAAAAAATATATATAGGTAACTCAAACAGAGACAACGTATTTGCTCATCTATCGGAAAAAACGAATTTCCATACAAAGAACATGTGACAATACTCGCTTCTTGTTCCATGCACGAGTAGTAAACAAAATCATATCAATTGAATACTGTCTCGATATAATTATTATTTTGGTTTTAACATTACTTTGTAATTTATACTTTATCTTTTATTCAGATACATTGGACTAAGAAAAATTTATTAAAAAAAAAAAAACCTAATTAGTTATAGCCAGAAGCCAGTAGCCACGCATGACTAATTATAGTTGAGCCAACTCAAAATTAATAATATATATATATATATATATATGTGTTTTTTCCTCTTTAAAATTATTATTTATTTTACAGTATTTTTTGCTTGCCATAAAAATGAATTTGTTCTTTATATTTGGATTCTCCACTAAAATAAGTATCGCTACGTACAGAGATATCGAAAGTGACTCTAATGGAGACGAACACTTGATCAATATTACTAGAATATCTCTTTTTGGAAGTATTTTCCCCTAGCCATATATATTCACCAATTCAACATCTGCACGTAATTAGATTAAATAACAATCATAGAACCTAACTATAGATTGTACAAAAAAAAATATCAACATAAATAGTTTTCTCATTCTTTTGTCTATAAACTATTTTTTAAAATGACTAAGAAGGTTAATTATAAAGTTCATATATTCTCGTAGGTTCGGAGCCAAAATATATGTGACTTTTTCGAAAAAAAATTATTAGACTTGGAATCATAATATATACAACTTTGTCTCAAATATGATTCGATTTTGTAATTTTTCGGAATTTCGTCTTTTGTTTTTTTAATTTTTAAATTGAGTAATAATACTTAGTCTATGTGTTAATTAAAAGTCCATGTAATTTATGTTTGAAAATTTCAGATCTCAATGATTTCCCAATACACTTGTAAATACTGTATATAATGAGTGGGATCGATTAACAATAATGAAGAATTATGATTGATAGCAAAATCTTGAGTAGGTCCAAATATGAACAGAATCGTGTTAAACTTTTCTTTGAGTTGTATCATTTTCATATTTCCACCTTTATAAAATCACTATCTTAATCATAATCATACCAAAAAGCACTCATGCAACTACTACTGCAAAAAAGAAAAAAAGAACCTCTAAATTATTTACCTTATCCTCTCCACTTGTGACTAGCCTTCTGAATTGGAATCCAATTTACCACGAATTCTTGTAAGAAGAAAAAAAATCTAAATTTCACGTATACATGTCTAAACAAAAGCATAAAAATCAAAAAGTAAATAGTAAAACAGTTCTTGACCAAAAAAAAAAAAAACAGTTAACTTTATCATCATAATCATAATCACAAATATTAATCCCGACCAAAAAAATAATCACAAATATTAAACCAAAAAGCACTCATGCAATTACAACGGAAAAAGGAGAAAAACCTCTAAATTATTTACATTATCGTCTTCATTAAAAAACTAAAACAAAATCTCACTTTCACATATACATATCTAAACAAAAGCGTAAAACAGGTGAAAAAAGTAAAAAGGTTAAAAACTTTATCATCATCATCATCATCATCAACAACCGTCGTTATTGCCGGCGACGTATCCAAGGAAGCTTCCTGAGACCCGACCCGGATTCGATACGGGTTTGAACCCGTTTAAAATCCGAATAAGGACAAGGAATCGTAATACCACCTTCTTGACAAAACCCAAACTCTTCTTCTGCTTCTCTCAAAAGCTCACCGAACAGAGGATGGTTGAAGTAAACGATAGGTACCAAAACTCTGTGAAAGTCACCGTCTTTTTTACCCACGTAAACCGCCGAGTGACCTTTCGGAACCGGATTCGGTTTAGCTTGAACCGGGTCTTTACCAATTGGTAAATATCCGGAATTCGAACATTTAGATGTGAGAAACCTCGCGCTGTTTGATGTTAGACTCCGACCCCAACTTAAGAGCTTTGTGATGGCCTTTGGTTTGTGAACCGGTTGGTTTGGAGCTAACCGGATGTATCTTGAACGATTGATTCTGGTTCTTCGAAGGATCCATCTTGAGATTCTTTGAAATGGTCTTCTGATTTTGAATCCTCTCAATTTTCTCATCGTTGAAAACACAGAACAAAGACAGATCCGTGAAGGTTAAGACAGGACAAAGAGAGATTGAAAAACAAAGCTCTGTTTTTCTTTTACAGGTTGCTCTGTTTTACTCTGTTTCAGAATTTGAAAAGCTCTGATTTTTTTGGGTTTGATTGATTGAATTTAGAAGAATTGACAAAGGAGAGAGTGAGATTTGGTGTTTGTGGCTGTGTAAAGGCTAAAGAGGAAGAGGAGAGTAAGAGGTAGAGAACTTTAAATAGAGAAGAAGCCAAAGAAAGATGTTGATCGAAGAAGAAAGACTCAGTCAGATCAATGGACGGTTGAGATTAAAAGAGAGTGATCTTAACCGTTGGATCAGATTTTGAGGAAATAACGTCTCCCTTTAGCTTTTCTCACCTAAAGAATTCTCTCCATTAACATCTTTAGTTCTAATTAAATCAACTTTAGTTGATTTTAACAAAAAAATTATTTATGTGACTTTAATTTAGCATTAATCACAATTTCTTAGAACATTCACCTTTACTTAATTCCTTTTTTCCTAATGAACTTAAGCTATGAACATTTCTTAGAACATTCACCTTTACTTAATTCATTTTTTCCTAATGTTTAACTTAAGCTATGAATGGGAGAATTGATAGTTTGTAGAGACGATCAGTCCGTTTCCATTATTTACTTTTGCATTCAAGTTTTACAGTTAAATGGCGTATTAAGATCATGTCAAACAGTGTTTCCACTCACATATATTTTGATTCGTTTTATCCACATAACCCATTGGACCGTATTTTATTCATTTGCTTGTTTGATTCATTTGATTTTCACCATTTTATCCGTTTTTTTCATTCATAGCCTTAGTTTAAATAAAGAGTGGACCCGTTTTATTAAGCAAAAAAAAAAAAAAAAGTGGACCCGTTTTTCCCATTCATAGCCTTAGTTTAACTGAAGAGTGGAGGATGAGTCACCCTTATGGTTCAAGTTTTGGTACATGTAACATTTGTTGTGTTTAATGACAATTATGATGCAAGCACACGTGTGATATCCACGTGGCAGACATTTTCTGTCACCACTAGGTAACATTATTTTTTTTTTGTTAATTATTTCATCAATTTAGTTGCACGTTACAAGGTTTTTAAAAAAAAATCAGTTTTGTGTACGGTGTGTCCTTTAGATGCTCCTCTATAATTTTATTCACATGTAGACAAGAAATGCACAAGAAAACAAGTGAAGACAGATCTTAGTTTGTGATTTAAGTAAAGACCTAACTGTGTTATAATCTAGCTAGACAAGAGTTTTGTTGTATTCGTTTAGATATATTTATTGTCCCTAGACAGACGATTATTGTTACTAGTAGATTTATGTGATTGATCATATCATTAACGATGAGATGATGCCAAAAGTCTATGATCAACTTGCTATGTGTCTTATTTTTCTTTTAAAGTACCAAAAAATTAGGCATACTGTCATATCTTTCCTACTTGTTCAAGAAAAATATAGAATTGTTACAAAATGTCAATTTGATTGAAAATGTAACATCGTAATTCAAGAAACTATGAAATCGAGTGTCAGTTTTTCTTTTTTTCTTTTTTCTTTTTGTGACCCGATTGAAATCGAGCATCAGTTGGAACTTGGTACACATAATCTATTGAAAACTAATTCAGTTCTAGGATTCGATCCACAACTTTATATTTTTTACAAACCAAATTAAAATACAAATTTGTCTAGGAGGTGGAAAATAAAATCATCCATAGGAATATGTATGATTTTTAAAAATTTATAGTACTCAAATTAAATTTTAGATATATCGAGATTGAAATTTATATAAAAAACTAAGAATTTAGGAAAAATATTATTTACACAATAAAAAAATGCTATGGTAATTTTTTTTTTTATATATGCTTATGTAACAATATTTTGATCATCCTGAATTTGTGAATTTCAAAATACTAATTGTGAGCCTAAACATTTGATACGCATATATAATTCATCATTTCTATACACATATATATATTATTTTATTCATTGCTATATATATATATATATGTATATACATATTGCATATACATATTGCAAGTGTGTATATGGTTTGCGTGTAAGGCTAAAGAATAACGTTTTCTTTTGGCACATTATGAAAATGATACTTTAGAATAGTATTCTATTCAACAATTCATGGCATAATGCCTCCGTACAAGTCCAATACGAACACGAACGTGTCACTTCCACCTTCAATTGCGTAGGGTCCATTTGACTCGCGTATGTCCATTGTCCTAAGTCCTAACTCCAAAACCAAAACATTATATTATTTTTCACGTAAATGTAACCTAACAAAAATAATGTTAAACTACTAGATTAATTTTCACCGAAAATGATTCTTCCACTAAATAAAATAAAGAATCCCAAACTATCCGGATAAATAAACAATCCAGAGTATCATTATCGACTTTCAACTTGGAAATGGTAATAGATCAAAGATTATTTAAAGAAAATATCTTCAATTAATTATTAATTGTACCTAGAGTTGAATTAGCATCATTTGATTCTCATTTAGTTTATGTAACAAAACCCCAATATACAATATATTCCTCGAAGTAGCCATGAGGCTGACTTTTGAACAACGCTTTGATGAGTAATTTCAACCTTTTGGGGATTAAGAAAAATAAGGAAAATTACAAATCAAAATGATGAAAGTCCACGAAATAAAGACAGAGACAGCCTATAAGAGAGTCGAGCATGCATAACGTTTGTTATTTTAAGCCACATTTAATTTAATTTGAAAATGAATTTTCAAATTGCTGACCAAAAAAAAAAAAACCAGACTAAAAATGGCATTATGTAAATCTGAATCACTCTATCTCCTTCATTTATAAATAATGTTTAAACTATTTACACACATATTAAAAATATTTAATTTTGTACGTTTTCAAAATTACAAATATGTTTTTCACTAATTCCAAACAACCAATGACAAATCAATCGTATAATTCAAACGATAAAAATAACAAAAATTTAGTTAATTTGTTTAAATATCATAGCGTTTGTTATTTTATGCAACATTTAATCTAAATGGAAAAAGATATTTCAAATTGTTGACCCCAATTTTTTTTATTTCTGACTAAAAATGGTATTTTGACAATATGAATTATGTAGTAGCGAAAAAGTAATAATCATTTGTGAGAGTTGACGAAGAAAAAAGAAGGAAATTAGCTCAAAACACAAATTCTAAAATAATAAATGTTTTTTTTTTTTTGAAAGGCAAAATAATATATGTTGTGGTTTTAAAATATAATCATTGGTCGATTCGTTTGAGTTGGTTTATGAAATCTTCATATATAACCACTACTAGACAGTCTAGACCAACCATATATATATGATTTATATTTTTTCAACGTGAAACTCATACAATTCAGTATACCTACTTTCGGTTTACTATTTATTTAATTAAGGTGACTCTAGCTAAAAGCCTCTGAGGTATTTTAAAAAGAAAGTAATGGTGACTCTTCAAAAACACATCGTTCTTGATAGTGATTAGTAAACAACTACGCACAATAAGCTCTCTTTCGTATATAACACAAATTAAAGAAAAAATAAAATATATGACAAAAATTAAAGTAAAAGAAAAACTTTTTTCCATGTCTTTTTTTTTACCTTTCTTTTATACAAAACCGGAAGAATAAAAAAAATAGCAACCGCTTAGAACCCTAAACGTCCAAAAAAAATTTATAGGCATTAATCTNTATATATATATATATATATATATATATATATATATATATATATATATATGTTTTAATTTATGTATATGTTCAATTGTTTTTTTCAAGCATTAAATTATAGTTTCGTTTCGGTTATCATATGTATATAGTTGGACGGTCCAATTTGGACAGGTAGTGTTTATATATTTATATATGTTCATATAGTATAAGTACACATTAGATAATTGAGCATTATGCAAAAATATATTTTAATCATACTATGTAGAGTTGAAATGATGATAAATTTTGATACATGCATGCATATATATCTTCTCGTTAAAAAAAACTAAAATTATGCATCGATCGATTTTCTTCTTAGATATGTTTTAATTGTTGTAACTACTAAATATACTTGATTTCAGTGAATGCGTAACACATAATAATACAGGTGAAGGTCATTGACCTAACCAAAACCATATGTAATAAAGTTAAATTTTTAAAAACTATTAGACCTAAATAAAGTAATATTAATGGCTTCAATTTGATAAACGTTAAAGAGTTAGATTTTGTTTTTAGTGACGATAGATTTTTGTCATTATATATATAAAAAATCATTTATAAGTTGAGTGCTCACAAGATAAGTGGGTGTTTTAAAGCTACAAATTTCGATTAGAGATATTGTAAAATACAATTAAAGCATATATTACAGCTGGCATTTTGTCCTTATTGTACGGATAATGGTACGTGACTAGTCATTATTCATTAATACTTTTGGATTACCTCAAAGGCCAGATTTATGAATACAAATATCGTCGTTAATTAGCTTAATTGTCCTCACATAAACCAAAAGATATATAATCGTTATTTTTTGTCTAGTCGGTTCCTAAATTTACGGTGTGTTAAATAGGATACGCTATTAATTAGAATAATAACTTGAATATTAATTTGAAAAATTGGTCTAAACTACTTGATCATTTCTATCAATTGTGATAGTCAACGAAGAGAAAAGGAAAACGACTAAATAATAAAATATATTATATGTGATCAGTAATATAATGGATGATCGTATACAATAATGAATTGATACTGTATAATCCTATTTAGTCGTTAGGCTTGTCTTTTCTTGATAATATGTAAAACGATATCGTACCGATCGAACTGTACTGTTTGGTCAAGTCAGTCTTGGCAACCAAAAATATATGAAGGTACGTAGAAGGAATGTTTTGATTTTAATGCCATGTAAAGCTTAACTAACACACGTGCACTACTTTTGTTTTCTCATATTAAATAAATATTAGATCATGTTATGTATTCTCAATTTACTAAACAAAAATACCTTCACAATTGTACGTACCTAGAGTTGAATTAGCATCATCTGATTCTCTTATAAGCAATGTTCTAAAATACGGTTAATACGATCGTATATACGGTGTATATACGCTATACGGTAACAAACCGTACTGTTTTTAGGCTATACAGTATGCATGTACGATGGGACATTAAACAACCGTATATACAATGTATATACACTGTATATACGGTATCGTATATAAGGTAACGTTTTATACTTTTTCCAAAAGTTCAAAACTACATAGTTTTACTTAAAAAAAAGATTAATCCTAGTTAGGAACTTTGAGTTTCTTAATCATTTCGTGATAATTTTAGTTTTTTTATTTAAATATATTATTTTTTACTTTGAGTTTTTTTACAAATATATTATTTTAATTAGTACTCATCATAAATACTTTTTCATGTTTATTTTAATTATATTATTATATGTATATATTTGTATTATTTACAAACTCTCATATTAAATGTATTTATATATATAAGACATAAAAATATTCACCGTATATACGGCGTATAAACAATCGTATATACGGCTATACGCTATACGGTGCTTGACCGTACGTATAGCGTATACCGTATTTTAGAACACTGCTTATAAGTTATGCGACCAATCTTTTTATAAACCGTATCGGTTGATCCAAATGGTCCTGAATATCGAGATGCTACTATGTGGATTTTTCAATAGTTTACCGGATATCATGAGTTCTGAATGAACTCAAATCAACGGACCATGAGATTCAAATGAGCCATCACACTGTATATTCCAAATTTGGAATGACAACGGAGATAGTATGATCGTCTTTCTACCATGTATTTTTGATTGGGTCCCGACTTCCTACACAAACATAATTTTTGTTTTTAGGAAGGTTTTCAAACCCAAGGTGAACGAATGTATCCCATTCCCCTAGACAAACTACTATTGAACCCCCAAGGTGTGAACTATGCGATCAAACTAAATACAATATTTCTGAAGCCACCGATCCGTGCCAATGACTTTGGAACCAAATGTTTTAAGTTTCAAACTAAATATCAAGGAAACGATCAAATTAAAATTCAACGAAAGAAAGTCAAGCACACATAACGTTTATTTTTCTACATACAACTTAATGTATTTAAACATGTCCAACTTTATCATTTTCCACTTTGTAAAACATAAAATAATACTCTTTCACATTGGTGTTACTAATTTTGAAATAACAGGGAATAAATAAAACATTAGTAGGAGTTGACGACCAAAAAGAAAAAAATAGTCAGCTCAAATTAAAACAAAATTATACAATAATATACTTGTGATTTTAAAAAAATTTAATCATTGGTCACCCAATTCCGTTACGTTTGGGTTAGTTTATAAAAAACTTTCATGGATAATTTAATATTGAGTACTATATGATTTATATATATCTCAGTGTGAAACAATTCATTACCTACTTTCGGTTTTTTTATTTCTCAAATAATGATGACTCTTCAAAACAAATTGTTGCTCATCGTGATTAATAAACATAATAAACTTTGCTGCATATATACTCCATTATATAAAAAATGTTGAAAAATACTATTAGTATTCGAAGAACTAGTGGCTTCACTTGATATTCAAGGGTTACATTTCATCTAATGACATGGAATTTTATATTATCGTGTACGAAACCCACTCGACTGTTAAAGTGATCTGATTATGATAAGTATAATATTAAGTGGGCGTTAAAGTTACAAAAAAAGTTACAAACTTCAATTAGAGATATTGTAAAATACAATTAAAGCATATGTAGAGGTGGCATTTTTTGTCCTTATTTGTACGGATAATCGTACCTGACGTGTCATTAACACTTTTGGATTATTACCTCGAAGGCCAGTTTTATGAATTAATTAGCTTAATTGTCTTCACATAAAGCAAAAGTTAATCGTTTTTTTCCCTAGTCGGTACCAAAATTTACGGTGAATTAAATAGGATACGTTATTAGAACATTAATTTGAATAGTTTTTTGAAAATTTGGTCTGAACTAATTAATTTCTGTGGAAAACTAACTAAATAATATTCAAAAGAAAAATAACCTTGACACCTCGTACCGAACTAAACTGCTCGGTACGTAGAAAAAATGTTTGTACTCATATATGGGCTTACCAAAGCCCAATAAGAATTTAAGTGCAAAGATAGCGGCAAGATCACAGAAGGGCCCAATATTTGTAAGGCCGCATATGGGCTTATTTATATTGACAGTTCAGAAGTGGAGAGACCCGACACGTAGTGCTACACGGGAATACCAAAACGGCAAGAAATCTCAGATAAACAGAGAAAGCTGAAGCTTGATCAAATGACCAGAAAAAGAAACATTTAAGGGGGGAAAAAAACTTATACTTTGACAATCAAATCAATTTGTTACAACTTTTACTTAGATGAACACAAGCAATTTAATTCTTTAACTTAGTTTCTGATCCAAAGGAAGAAAAAAAAATCACCATACCTATCTATACACTTTTAAACCAAATCAAGAACTCAAAGCAAGCTAATCAAGAACACAGTTAATCACAGAAGTAAAAAAGGTAAAAACAGTTATATAACCCTTTTGGTATTTGAGCTCCCAAGTCCTTGAAGCACCTTTTGTTGCAAGGAACTTGAGCCTTGGTCTCTTTCATTTACATTTGAATCCGGTAAGGTAAACTTGAGACTGGATCACCGTGCATCCAATTTTAAACCCGGGAACCACTGTGAATCCTACTTTAGCTCGAGTTGGATTTACGGATAACTTCTTATCTTGTTTTCTTCTCAAGACATTCTCCATGAAAACAATCGAAAAATCCACTCCGCTTTCAACTTGGAAAATCTCAACCGCAGGATCAAACGACAAGGCTAGCTTGTGAAGTGTCCAAATCGAGCTAGCCATTGTAACAAAAGACCCGTAGAATGTACTCAAAGATCTCCACGAACTCAGCACAGCTTCGGTTTGATCGATGCTGCTGAATATGGAAGACTCCATATTCGGATGAATGAGCTCGTGATACTTCTTATCACAGAATCTAGAGAACCCACAATCTTTATCTCTTTCAATAAGCTCCATCGGATTACTC
>OVAF01001826.1:0-19073 GCA_900406245.1 Odontarrhena argentea | reverse complement strand
ACTTCATTATATTAAATTTATACTTTTAGCCATCACTCTTTCAAAACTACACTTCGAAGAAAAATTGTTTTAAATACCACTTATCATCCTTAAACTTTAAACCCTAAACTCTCTCTCTCATTCTCATTTTTATTTATATAATTGTAGGGTTTAGAATGTTAGGTTCCACTCCCTAAAAACTAGACCCTAGAAACTTTACGTCAGTTCAACCTTAAATCCATAATCTTAAACCTAAAACCCAAAACCAAACTCTAAACCGTAAATCCAAAACCAAACTCTAAACCGTAAACCCAAACCCTAAACCCTAAACAAATTAACAAGATTAAAAGAATTTAAACATATAAATTTTAAAAAGTGTAAAAGTAAAAGTGTAAAAGTGAAAGAAAGGGAAATAAAAAATATATTTTAGAGGAATTTCCAAAATTTCAACAATTACTTGTAATAATCTTTATATAGAATTGTGAGGTACATTGTCCCGCGTGACGATCTCTGAAGGAATTTAACATTTTTTTCCCCTTTTTGTTATGATATTCTTTTAATTTGATTGGTTATTATTCCATGTTATTAAATGCCCGTTTTAATTTTTCTACTATCCATTTACGAAAAAAACTCATTAAACCCAACTATATGTTATTGTTTACAAAAGCCCAAACTACTTTAAATTTTTTTTTTGTTTACCGATCTCTAAAGAATTCGATCTAGCATTTTTTTTCCTTTTTACTGATATTCTTTTAATTTGATTGGTTATTATTTCATGTAATCAAAAACCTGTTTTGATTTCTTTACGGAAAAAAAAACTCAATAAATTAATCCTACTCTATATTATTGTTTACAACAACCCAGATTACTTTCAAAACTATTATTGTTTACTAAAGTTCAGACTACTTTGAAATTTTTTATTAGTTACCGATCTCTAAAGAATTCGATCAAGCATTTTTTTTTTTTTTTATGATATTCTTTTAAATTGATTGGTTATTATTTCTTGTCATCAAAAACATGTTTTGATTTCTTTACAGAAAAAAACACAAGAAATTAACCCTACTCTATATTATTGTTTACAACAACCCAGATTACTTTCAAAACTATTATTGTTTACTAAAGTCCAGACTACTTAGAAAACCCTAGATTGAAGGGGTGGGCGTACGGGTATTCGGGTCGGGTTTGGATCGGTTCCATTCAGGTTTTGGGTTTTTGGTTCTAGAGATTTAGGATCCATTCAGGTATTTCTAATTTTCGGGTCGGGTTCGGATCGGTTCCCTCCGGGTTCGGTTTAGTTCGATTCTGGGTACCCGAAAAATTATAAATTCATTAATTTTTTTGTTAAATTTGAATAAAATTTTGATTAAATTATGAGAAATATACCTAATAACTTTTTTATATTTTGGTTATTTTGGATAATCCTATAGTATATTTTAAAACAAAAAACAATGTAACACTTTAATTCAAATAAAACCAATATAAATTCCTAAAATATATTTTGGTTATTTTGGATAATCCACAAAGGTTATATCATGCACTTCTTTGCTAATCCTATACTAAATCAGTTAAGATATGAAATAAATAGAGTTTTGGATAAATCCAACACTACTATATAATATATATATTTTTTTTCCAACATATGATATATTATATTATATCGAATATGAATTACCAACATAAATAAATTTATTGTATTTGGTTTTATGATAATAATTTTTAAAATAATTATATCCCTACTATAGTGTGGAAACCACCTAGTTGTCTTTTATATGTAAGTTCTTTTATGTAGAAATCGACACGTCTAGAATTTTAGAGTACGTATTTGCCGCTCTACTCTTCCTTCTTTTCTCATTGATTTAGTAACTTGTTATAAACGTATTCATCTGATACCATTATTTAATTTCCAAATAGTTAATCCCCAAAAAGAAAGTTAATAAGAAATTTCGCAACTCATATACAGCAGTGCATATTCTTCATTATTATTCTCATATCTCTTAAAAGAATCATCAAAACCAATAAAGCCATCGATCAACCTTAACCTAAATACTGAAGGAGATTAAATTCGTTGAAGTAAATGTTGTTGAAAGCTGTGTCAAGTCCCGGGCGTCTAGGACTAGGAGGCTCCATTTTCTCTGGAAAGCACTCATGAAACTCTATTTTAACCTTGTTATTGTACACCTATGGTATCCATCAATATAAATGAGCATTAATGGTAGCAACAGTATTCCTAACCATGAGCCCAAAATCAATCGTGGGAAATCAATATTCTAGTTATTTTAAGTCTCTCTAAACATAAAACAACATTGTATTGGGTTGTTACTATATTGTATGTAGTATTAAATTTTGCCGACCATCGAACTTTTCAAATATAAAAAGAAAAGAAGACAAAATTGTCAGAATCTATATATATCATATTCTTTAAGTAGTTAATCACACATGTAGCTGAACAATGATTCATAAATTACAGCGAAGTTATTTTTACACAGAGGCAACTACTTCTCCCCCAACCATATATGATCACTTCCAAGTTACTGTCATCGAGATCTGCCAAGTACCCAACGTTCACCAATCTCATCAATTATCTCGAAATGCTATAAAAAATGTAAAACAATTTCTTAAAAAAAAAAAAAAATAGATGTAGCAGTTTTTAAAAAATAAATATGTGAAATTGATCCCAAAAAAAAACTGATATTTGTTCCAAATATAAAAACAAAAATATTTCTTTACTTTTTTAGCGTGTATTTATTTGTAGAGGAATATGTTCATTTCTTATTTCTTAATATACACAAGACCGCAGAAACTCAATATAATAACTAACAACATGATTTACATCCTGAAAAGTAGAAAATAAAAATCTAGCAAGGGATGGGTCGCTTGATTTTCTGCTTTTTTAACCCTTTTTTTTTTTTTGTTTATGCAAAGGTAAAAGGCAAGGTTACCTTTGTAATGGGGGCATACTTATGATATTTGAAGCAGATAAGTTAAGATATAAGAGGTTTCTTGTTTCTTCACTTCTATTTATTTCTCATGAATGTGTGTAGTTACTCCATAAATATAATACTCTATCCCTTTCATAATAGTTGTCATTCTAGATTTGTTCTTTTGTTTTAGTTTAGTTGTCGTTTTAGGTTTTTAGTGCAATTTTTAACTTTAAATTCCAAATTTAATCTATAGTCTTTTGAAGAATACCAAGAGTTCACTTCTCTTTATAAGGCTATAATCAAATTTTTAATATATTTTATTAATATACGTGAAAAAATCTAGAATGATACTTAATTTGAAATAGATGGAGTATTATATGTACCTGCTATATTTAGTGTATTCTTTAGCGCCAAAATTAGGTGTGTAGTTTGTTTAGATTTGATACTGAATTTTCACCAAAAAATACCCATTTTGTGCTACAAAAATTGATATTTTGGACTTTTCACACAAATTAAGAAATATTACATATTTACCTTTGTTCAGCTATTTTCTTTGATGTAATGTTTCATTTGTATTAATTCTACCAATACGATAACTATCAATAGTTAGAATTTTGGAAATTGGTTTGCTTAAGAACTTGTACTTAACTTAACTTTCTAATGAAAATATACTAATTAAAAGGTGGAACATCAATCTTTGTGGAGCGAAAATAAAACCTAAAACATCAATCTTAGTAAACAGTAATGATTATCAACGTTTCTTCTTTGAGAAAAAAAAAAAAAAAAATTAGGAACGAAAACAGAGCACTTTGTTGCGCACACACATAAATGATATTAAGCAATTAAATTATTGAATGTAATTAATATTTACAAAACTCGAAATCTAAAGTTCTTGACATTCATGTTTCAAATGTTATTCCTACTTGTGAAAACCAAACTAAAAAAAAAAAAAAAAAATTTACAATCTTGGCTCATTATACAAAAAGAAAACAGAAAGATAAATTAATTCACACTCCACTTTCTATATAATTAAACCGAGCCAGCTCGATCTTAAAATAGAAACAAAGAGTTAAACAGTTAACATTACAACCTACCTTTGTCCTCTCCTCTCCACTCTTAGGTGAAACTCCAGTTACAGAACTTACAAGATGATTTCCTTGAAGATCTTCTTGATGATCCCGTTAATGGTAGCATTAGCCACGAACGGATCCTGGATACAAAACAACCTCACAACCATAACCCTTGTCTCGTGTCCCCTCGTTTTCTTGTTAGCCATCTACATGATAAGCCGACCAAAACCCGTTTACCTCGTAGACTTCTCCTGCTACCTGCCACCGTCTCATCTCAAGATGAGTGTCGAAAAGCTGATTGAACAGGCGAGACGTGTTAGAGAAGCAGGCCTCTGCTGGAAGAACGAAGAGAACGACCGTTTAATTGAGTTTCAGCAGAAGATTCTTGAACGCTCCGGTCTCGGTCAAGATACCGGGATTCCCGAGGGTTTCCACTGCTTCCCGCTTCAACAAGGCATATCGGCTTCGCGTAAAGAAACAGAGCAAGTCATATTTGGAGCTCTTGACAATCTTTTTCGCAACACCGGCATAAAACCTGGTGAGATTGGGATATTGGTGGTGAATTCTAGCACGTTTAATCCAACTCCGTCACTCGCCTCGATGATTGTTAACAAATACAAACTCAGAGATAACATCAAGAGTCTTAATCTTGGAGGAATGGGTTGCAGTGCTGGAGTCATAGCCATCGATGTCGCAAAGGGATTACTACAAGTTCATAGCAACACTTATGCTATTGTAGTAAGTACAGAGAACATCACTCAGAACTTGTACTTGGGGAAAAACAAATCAATGTTAGTCACAAACTGCTTGTTTCGAGTTGGTGGTGCAGCGATTCTGCTTTCCAACAAATCTAAAGACCGTGAACGTTCTAAATACGAGCTTCTTCATACCGTTCGGATCCATACGGGATCTGATGATAGGTCCTTCGAGTGTGCAACACAAGAAGAAGATGAAGATGGAATAATCGGAGTTACCTTGACCAAGAATCTACCTATGGTTGCTGCAAGAACTCTTAAGATCAACATTGCGACTTTAGGTCCTCTTGTTCTTCCAATGAAAGAGAAGCTAGCCTTCTTCGTGACATTCCTTAAGAAGAAGTATTTGAATCCAGATTTGAAGAATTATACACCGGATTTCAAGCTCGCCTTTGAGCATTTCTGCATCCATGCTGGTGGAAGAGCTCTAATAGATGAGCTGGAGAAGAATCTTAAGCTGTCCCCATTACATGTGGAAGCATCAAGAATGACACTACATAGGTTTGGTAATACTTCTTCGAGCTCGATTTGGTACGAGTTGGCTTATACAGAAGCTAAAGGAAGGATGAAGAAAGGAGATAGGATTTGGCAGATTGCGTTGGG
Source organism: Odontarrhena argentea (assembly GCA_900406245.1). Classification (NCBI taxonomy): domain Eukaryota; kingdom Viridiplantae; phylum Streptophyta; class Magnoliopsida; order Brassicales; family Brassicaceae; genus Odontarrhena; species Odontarrhena argentea. The sequence goes on along the minus strand of OVAF01001826.1, from coordinate 13,745 downwards.
ATCAGGTTTTAAGTGTAACAGTTCGGTCTGGGTGGCTCTAAGCAACGTTAAGCCTTCAGTTAACAGTCCATGGGAAGACTGTATGGACAGATACCCAGTTGAGATTGATATTTAATTTAATGGTCTACCACTTTTGTTAACCATTTTCTTATGTTTCTTCTTCAAAGAGTTTGCATCGTATGTTTGTTGTTGTCGTTGGTAGCTTTTATTTTCTTGGTACTTTGTTTAACTAAAAATTGATGGGTGATGTTGATCTCTTTCCGTAACAGTCACTACCCAACAAAGTGTTAAATTTCATATATTTACAATTCAATAGTGAATCGATTATTTTTGCGGTACAAAATCCTGTTATATGTTTCATTTGATATGAGTATGTATTTATCAAATTATGCCATCGTTTACTTTCATGGAAAATTATCCCAAATTCACTTTTTAAATGAGTATCTTTCATTTTTACACTTTCACTTTTATATATTTTTAAATTTATTTGTTTAGATTCTTTTAACTGTGTTAAATGGATTTAGAATTTCGGATTTAGGGTTTAGGGTTTAGGGTGTAGAGTTGGTTTAGGGTCTAATTAATTGGGACCTGGTGCTGAAATACTGCTCAGTGAGAAATTTTTTTTAAATGTACTGCTCCCTTTGCTAAACTACTGCTGTAACATGTGAAGACTGTTTTAACCTTTGAATTACTACATTCGGTACATGGGAAAGGGGGGATAATAGGTGGTTTTGTTTTAGGGGAGGTTGGGTTTGGTTCTGTCCACATCAACCGAAACCAAAATAAAATCCCCAAATTGTTTTGTCCGTACACATCGCGACTCCACACGATCTCTTTCCTCTTCATCGACCGAAGCTGAGCTGCACTTGAAGCTTGATTTCGAGCCCTTTCGAGCAATTGAAGTTCACAGAGAAAGGTATTTAGAAGATTTAAGTTGATATTTGTCATCTAAACTTAAATTTGAAGCTCAAAATCAGACTGGTTCTCCTCTTCTTCCGCGTCACTAATGTTGAGATTGAGCTCGAGATAGAGCTTGATTTAGCTTCTTTAGGTGTAGACATTGATAAATATAGAAGTTGTGGTGAGATTGATTAAAGTGTACGAATTTGTTGTTGAAGATTTGGGGATTTTATGCGAATTCAATTGAAAGTGATTTTATTTTGGTATCGAGATTCAATTGGGGATGTCCTTCAGTCAGTTATATGTGTATATGTGTATATGTGTAGGCTATTGCATAATTTGCATTGATTCGAATAGCAATATAGATGGATTACCAAATCTGCAGGGGTATAACTAATACAGTAGTTATACTAGTTGATCTATCCAGAGATTTTTGTGTATTCGGACTAGACACAGTTAAACCGAATTTTTCTAGTTGTTCCGGGCAGAGAGCTCAAAGTTGGTCAATTTTAAGAATTTGTTCAAATGGTCTTATATGATATGCACTGATTTATTTTCACATTCTAAGTTGTCTCACACACTATTTTACAGGTACAATGATAACAACAACAATATATTTTGATTACGAAGGTTGTTATGTAGAAACCGAAAGTGGGTGTGAATGGAATTCGAAGGCTGCTAGCTTGAACGCTTTACCGTTCAAGACATCATGTCTGGAGGATATAACTTACTCGTTTTTGGAGAAAAAGATACGGAGGAAGATTGGGGTAGATAAAAGCCCAAAGATAATAATGAGTTACATTCCGTTGGCGTTTGAAGCAAAGAGACAATCATATATTCGTGATGATGACGACGTTTTGGGTTATCTATACACCATGAGTGGGGGTCAAATGAGAAGTGTTTTGCATGTGGAAATAAATCTTAGTGAGGGAGGAAGTTTTTTTGGTATCAATTATGGTGAGATGGAATCAAATGCTAAAAATGATAAAAATGCGATTACTTCACACGAGGAGGAGGAGCACAATGATGGTCCCTTGGAGATTGGTGGATGTGAGAATGATGACGGGAATGATGATGGGAATAATGATGAATGTTTTGACATTCCCCTTGCTAGTGATGATGGAGTAGAGAAAATAACTCAAACTGTAGAAGAATGGGATGATGGTATGACTTTGGAAGTAGGTCAAGAAATTGAGCGTAAAGAGCAAATCCAAAATGTAGTGATGATAGCGTCATATAAGCGATTCTATGAGTTCGATGCATTGGAATCGGATACTTGGAGATACGTGGTTAAATGTCGTGAACGAGGGTGCAAGTGGTGTACCTACGAGTGTCAAAGCCAAAAGGAAGCAAAGGAAGTTGGAAGGTTAAAACATACCGGAGTAAGCATACTTGCTCTCGGGTTTCAGTGAGTACGAAAAACCCGAAAAAAAAAAGGATCCGCGAGTTTGGTAGCATCCATTGTACAAGATAAATATCCCGATGTATTGGAGACCCCACCTCCTAAATCTATTATGGGCTTTGTGACCAATGTAGCCGGAAATTTAATCTAATACACTTTTTATCTCCCTCTCTTTCATATTTACACTTTCAATCTTACACTTTTTTAATTTTACATGTTTTGACTATTTTAGCTTTGTGAATTTTTTTTTATTTTTATGTTTTAGGTTTGGGTTTATGGTTTAATTGACTTAGGATTTCTAGGGTTTAGTTTTTTAGGGGGTGGAAACTGTTTTTTTATGGTTTAAAATGTTGGTTTTAGAGTTTTTAAACCCTAACACCAACATTCTAAACGTTAAAAGTGATAAGTCTTATGAGTTATGGCTTAAGGATGATAATTGAGGTTTAAAAAAAAATTTATTCGAACTGTAGTTTTGAAAGAACGGTGGCTAAAAAGAGTAAAATTGAAAGAATGGAGTTAAAAAGTGTATTTTTGATATTTTCCCTTATTTATTTATTTATTTTCAACCAAACATTAAAATGGAACATAAAAATGAATTAAATTACTTATAATACATTTAAAAAAAAAAATTTTTGCATTTCACGAAACATTAAATATATTTCACAAAATAAAACAAAAAACAAATCCGAACATATTTAACATTTTTATAGTTTAATATAAATTGCTAAATTATAGTAAATATATAAGAAATGTTGTTTACATTTTTTAATTTTAAATATCAATAAATTGTTTAAAGGTTTTTTGTAACCGTTGTTTTTTTATTTTTAAAAATATTTTGTCATTTTTTTATGTAATTTTTTATATCATTTTTATAATGTTTTAATTTATTTGGTTTTTGAATTTTTTTACCATTTTTTATAACTTTTTTTCGTTTTTTGTAAAATTTTAATTTTTAGTTATTTTTAATTTTTTTTTTAAAAGAACTCTTTCGTTTTTTGTAATTTTTCATATTTTTTTGTTGTTTGTATTTTGTCATATTTATTTTCGTTTCAAAAGAGAAAAAGTTTTGAAAAAAAAAAAAACAATCGCCAATTGACAAACGACACATTTCGTACCCAAGAGTTGTTTTCGACGCGTAAATAAGGAGATTTCCTTACTTTTTCTCTTTTCTTTTTCTGTTTTTCTTGTTTTTTTTGTGTTGATTTTTGTGTACGAACACCATAAAACCTTACTTGAGCTGCTATGATTTTTCCGTTAATTTTCTTTAAGTGACTCTTATATAAAGAAATTTCAATATCCTCCATCGATAATTACTTCAGTGTTAAGTGTTAACTAATTGCAAACAAGATTTGTGATTTTTATCGTCAATCATGACTAGTTTAAAAGAAAATACTTTGGGAAAAGGATCTCTATTAAAGACTCCAAACTAGCCCTGGGCATTCGGATATTCGGTTCGGTTCTTGGCGGGTATTTCGGGTTTCGGATATTTCGGGTTTAGAGAAATGAGCCCCAATCAGATATATTTGAATTTCGGTTCGGGTTCGGGTTCGGGCGGGTAATTTCGGGTTTCGGGCGGGTTCAGGTATTAGCTCGGAGAACCGAAAATAACCGAAATAATTTCGGGTTACCTAATATACTGGGTATTTGTAACCAAATATACTCAAAATATCCGAAATACCCAAAATACCCGAAAATACTATGTCAATATCATATGAAAGAACCGAAAATAACCAAGATAATTTCGGGTTACCTAGTATACTCTGGTTATTTGTAATCAAATATACTCTAAATATCCGAGATACCCGAAAATACTATCTCACTATCATTCAAAAACTTAAGTAATGTGTGAAAGTTTAGAGAAAATCGTGAAATGGGAAACAAACAATAAACCCTATGTTGGAAGTGGGATGTACTTTCGGGTATTATTCGGGTATCTGGTATTACCCGATAATACCCGATACCCGGGAGTAAATGAAGTTCATACCTGGTATCACAGGTTTTAACCCTATAAACTACTGCAAGTGCACAGCAAGTGATTGTAGTATCTAGGGGTCGAATCCACGAAGACCAATGATTGCACTGTAAATCTTAAGACTAAAATCAAGCTAAAACGACAATATGATTGTGATGTGATTGCAAACAAATGAAATAACTAACAACGATGTAAATTCAATAGAGAAAGACGCTAGGATTAGGGAAATTCGCAGGAATGGGAATCAGGAATCAGACAACTATTCAGGAACGATTAAGCACAGCCTAGAACTCAAACATAAAAGTCTAATCAATCCACTTCCGTGGTATTAATTACTATCCTTAGCAATCCAGATATCTAAACTTCCGTTTGAACCTAGAAATCTAAGCAAGCATTAACAGGTACATGTTTGATCAGTTCACAAATCAACTTCCGCAGGCCTAGGATAATTTGCTTATCTAATACTTATCTAGCCACCTAAAGACTTTCGGAATGTAGGTTAAGCCTGAAATCATAAACTAGATGGCCAATCTAGCATAAGCATTGAGAACAGCATCAGATAAAGACATCAATTGAAACCTATTTGTGTCTAATTCAATAATCCCCAATTCCTTTGAAAACCCTAACCCTAACTGGAAGATTACTCNTGAAGAACACATAGCAATAACTGAATAATGCATAAATAAAACTAGAGAAAGAGGTACAAGAGTTGTTCTCTCAAAGTGTTCTAGGTCTAAAAGCAACAGAAAAGATAACGTCATGTTAGATAGCCTAAACAATGGCTGAAAAACACTATATATACAGGTAAACACGTTCTGGGCCAAAAAGGTAAACTTGGGAAAACTTCAGGGACCAATCTTGCAATAAAAGGAAACTTCCTTGTTTGCTCGTCCAGAATGACATGTCTTCACTAAAACAGCCATATATCTTCAACCGCTGCTCGTAATGAGTTGAAACCACCGCCAAAGTGAAGCTAACTCAATTTTCTATGTCGTGTCAAAATATGAGATTAAAATGACATCGGGAAGACCTCCTTCCGACACGATCTTTAAGGCACTTTCAGCTCCAAAATTCTCATGCTCCTCGGACACTCCTTTGTGCATTTGTTGATTCCTTGACCATTCTTCAGCACTTTTAGCTCCAAAAGCTTCCACAAGTCACAAAAAACTCTCATCGCGTGAAAATACCTATAATGACTCATTTGGACTCTAAAACGTAATCAAGACTCGATAAAAACGAATGATATTGTGGCTGAAATCCGGTAAAAACCACAATATATCAATACCCAAACAGTTAATTTCTCTTGATCTATACTAGTTCGATTCGGGTTTTTCGGTTCGGTTATGGGCGGATATTTCGGTTCCGGGTATTATGCCCAGGCCTACTCCAAACCCCAATATGTCAGTTGCTGGAAACCGAAAAAGAAAAGTATTTCCACGGCTACTTGTCAAGTTATATGAAAAATCTTTTTTTGCCAAGAAAAAGATAAATGATTTTCTTCATTTTTCTTTCTGTGTTTCTCTGGGTCAACCAATTCCCTTCATTTAAAATTTCTTTTCTCTTTCCCCTTAATGAGTAAAGAAGGTTCCTACTCCTACCGAGTCGTAAATGTTCAGTTGTGGACTTGTGGGACACGTACCAAAGAAAATTCATGGAGTGAACAAAAACTTGATTACTTTTCTTTTTTCCAATTTTTCAAAAATCTATTTATTTTCTCTATATAAAACTCCCCTGCAATTCCACATAACATTATCCCAAAAAGACAAGAGAGGAAGAAAAATAAATTGATGATTTAAAAATGCTCAAAACGCGATTTTGAGAACACTAATTTCCGGTTTAGGATCGGTAATCACCTAGTTCAGTTCATATGATTAAATCAAGAGAGATATAAAGTTTAAGGTAAAAAATAAAGAAAAATTAAGTACAAAACAAAATCGAATGAGGAAAATACTATAGGACGTCTCGGCTTTAGTGACTATACTATGGGACTAAATATGAACTCAACCATTTTCTTTTCTATTTTTTTAGTCAACACATTCCCTTCATTTTATGAGTAAAAGAAGGTTCCCACCAAGTCGTAAATGTACCATTGTGGGACATGTACCTAAGAAAATTCATGGATTGAACAAAATGTTAATTACTTTTCTTTTTGCCAAAATTTTCAAAAATCCATTTTTTTTCTCTATATAAAACTCCCTTGTAATTCATTCCACATAACATTATCCCAAAAAGACAAGAGAGAAAGAAAAAGAAAAAGAAAAATGTATTTAAAACAAGTTGTGGTTGTGCTACTCTCTCTAATGGTCACGGTGAAGGCAGTTGACTACGCGGTCGTGGACAACACAGGAGACACTGCCGGGGGAAAGAGATTCCGTGAAGAGATCGGCGGGGAAAGCTACGGCACACAGACACTGAGTGCAGCGACGGACTTTGTGTGGCGTTTGTTCCAACAGGACAACACTCCATCAGAAAGAAGGTCGGTTTCGGAGATCACACTGTTCATGGAGAACGGAGACGGTGTGGCCTATAACACCAACTCGGGGAGGGAGATACACTTCAACGCGGGATATCTCGCGGGTTTCTCTGGAGATGTAAGGAGGGAATTCACCGGGGTGGTTTACCACGAGGTGGTCCATTCTTGGCAGTGGAACGGTGAGAATCAGGCTCCCCTGGGGCTTACCGAAGGGATAGCTGATTACGTGAGGCTCAAAGCCGGGTTCGCCCCGGGTCACTGGGTGGAGCCCGGTCGTGGTGATAGGTGGGATCAGGGTTACGACGTCACTGCCAGGTTCTTGGAGTACTGTAACGATTTGAGGAATGAGTTTGTGGCCGAGCTCAACAAGAAGATGCGGACTGGCTATAGTGACAGCTTCTTCGTCGAGTTGCTTGGTAAAGACGTGAATCAACTCTGGAGTGAGTACAAGGCCAAGTATGGTCAATGAATCAAGTATATCAACACAAAAATTAAAACATTTACAGACTAAATGATGAATTAAATAGTCTATGCTATTATTCAACTGGAAAAAACAGATCTACATATACAATTGATTATGTAATAGAAATCCATGTTATAAGTTAATAATTGTGCGTTAAGTGGCTTGCACTTATGATTTGAAAGCGTTTCCATTGCAGTTGGGACTTTTACTGCAACGTTGTTAGTCTTTTGATTATACAGAAAAGAAACAAGTTTTTGATTTTTTCTACACAAGAGACCTAATAACAACAGTAATAAGATAATGAAATTTACAATCTTGGCGAAAAAAAAAAAAAAATTGAACTTGGTCGAAAAATATAAGCAAGTCGTCCGACAGAAACGGTGAGATTTTGTATTTTTTGTTAATCGATTCAGACCAAGAATGACTACATACTAGCTCGCTAACCAATTGCTCAAAGCAATGTCATTCTCATGACACGGTGCTTGGGCAGCCTATTTAAAAAACATTTTTTGATTAAAGTAGGTCCGTTCTTTCTATGTTGAATTATTTTTAGACTCAAATTTTGTTAGGAAACATTTCTTATTGAAGTAGGTCCATTCTTTTTATTTTTGAATTATTTTTAGGCTCAAATTTTGTTTAATAACCCCTAAGATCTACTAATGGAGCTGTTCTAAGAGGCATCTATTCTGCTTGAGCACGAATTTTTTATGATATACTAAACAACCTAACCGATTTGATAGGTTTTCTAAGGCATATTAGATTACGGAGATTGAGACAAATTCTATGAGAGAGTGCAGAGGATAAAACAAACAAAAAAAATACAATGCGAGAAATGTGGTAGGTTAATAACTTTGCAATCCTCTTTTACTCTTCAAGGTTGAAGACGATGGTTTTCGAGGACTACAACATACCACATACTGCTTTTGATGTGGAATTTAGTTCTCTACGTAGTGGAATGATCGACAATGCAGGTATCTCTTATGTGTTAGATTTTGCTATTGCTTTATATTTTGTGTTTTTTATTTGAAGAAGAACATGAATGTATTTTTTACTTTTTTTTTTAACTCTGCAGCTCATGCGACACGTCTCCTAGTTCTCTCTTTTCAAAAGTGTTTTTTTTTTTCATAAATTTTATTGGCTTTGGTCGGTAACAACATGTCTTTTTTTTATCGACGATACACCACAACTTCTAGTTAAACCACTTTCATGCTTAATTCAAGTTAAACTTACTATTTTTTTACTTTCTTTTGCAACTTATACTGATTTTTTTTCTTTAAAAAAAAAAAAACCAAAACAAAACCAAAGCACCGACCGGTGCCCTCCATAGCATCGTCTGATATATTTGTTTAAATTTTATTGCTTGTAATATATTTGTGTTTTATAAAATGTAATATATTTATAAATTTAAATAAATATGTATTTAAAAGGAATTTGATCGTTTATTATTATATATTGTATGTTATCTACAAATTTGAATTAAACTTTCTGAATGGTTTAGAGGGTTCTATCATTTTTTCTTAACATAAATAGAAGAATACATAATTTTCGTAGACGTAGAATACCAATCTGATATTTTAGTATTAAATCTTTTAAAAGACCTAGTTATAAATAAACTTACAAAAAAACCTAATTATGGAAGAAATGGTTAAAAAAAACCTATCTATAACTTTCCAAAGATTTGGGGGTTGACTATCTATATTGCCCCCTACTATAGACACTAAAGCTGTTATGCCCCAAACTTTTTGCCTCCATAATTTCGGCCACAAACTTTTTTTCTCTCTGTATTATACCCCAGACTTTTTTTTTCCTCAGTAATTGACCATTGAACAGTAAACCAGCCGATTAAGGTTCTTAAACTTGTCTATGTGTTTTAAAATAACGTTTGAGTTATTTAATTTTAATATGAAAAATATAAAATCCAAAACTCACTTCACGTTAATGAAATTACAAGATGACAGAATAAAAAAAAAAAAAACTAAAATTCAAATCCAAATCGAAATCAGACTAGAACAATTTTGTTATTTCTCAAACCAATAACCACCCACATGCTTAATAACAAATAAAATTCGGGAAAAAATAGAAATTAGGGTTCATCGTTAGATAATGAGGATGAAATCCAGAGAGAGAATGGCTTTGTACGAACACGATCTCTCTTTGCTCGATTTCTATATATTTTTTTTTTTCATGTAATTTCATTAAACGTAAAGTGATTTTAAATTTTTATATTTTCATATTAAAATTAAATAAGAAAAGTGTATTAATCAATTCAAATTTTATTTTAAAACGCATAAACTGGTTTAGGAACCTTAATCGGTTGGTTTACTGTTCAATGGTCAATTGCGAAGAAAAAAAAAAGTTTGGGGTATAATACAGAGAGAAAAAAAGTTTGTGGCTGAAATTATAGAGGCAAAAAGTCTGGGGCATAACAACTTTAGTGGTTATAGTAGGGGGCAATATAGATAGTCAACCCAAGATTTGGAGAAATTGCGAGAAAACGAAAAAAATAATAAAATATTAGTCGAATAAAAACAGTTTCTTGTAAATGTCAATTTAATTAGAGAATCGAAGATAAATGAGTGTAGGAGGAGAATAAGGTAATTAAAACATTTTGGTCTCCGGCGAAGATGAAGTGGTTACTCGTGGCCGTGGTGACTGTTTTCACCATCGTCTCTGCCGAAACAAAGTCCCATCTCCTCCGTGGATCTCCGGTCAACTCTCTCTGCGATGAGCTCATTAATCCGGCTGGTTACTCCTGCACCGAACACAAGGTAATCTCATCTTCTATATCCTTGAATTAGCTAGTCATCCGACTCAAAAACAGTGAGGTTTCGTATTTTTGGTTAATAGATTCAAACCAAGGATGGCTTCATACTAGCTCTTCAACGAGTGTCTTCTGGTGCTCAAAATCTTAGAGGCCCTCCTGTTCTGCTTCAGCACGGACTTTTTATGGTACAATCTTGTTGTGGCCAACTCAAGATTTTAAAGGTGGGGCACATTGCTGAATTGTTCTCTGTGGCATTTCTTTTACAGGCTGGGGATTCGTGGTTCTTGAACTCACCTAAAGAGTCATTAGGCTTCATTCTTGCTGATCATGGCTTTGATGTATGGGTTGGAAATGTTCGTGGTACGCGCTACAGTTACGGCCATATAAATTTGTCTCAAACTGATAAGGTAAGGGACATGTTGTACCATTTCCATAACCTGGGCATAGAAATAGATTGTGATCCTTTCTTTGTAGGAATTTTGGGACTGGAGTTGGCAAGATTTGGCCATGTATGACCTGTCGGAAATGATTCACTATGCTTATTCAGTTGCAAACTCTAAAATTTTCCTTGTTGGCCATTCTCAGGTCATCTTTCTTCTGAAATCATATGACACCGAGTTTTTACTTTAGCTAAATTTTTCAATTTTTTTTGGATAGGGAACTATCATGTCTTTTGCTGCGCTTACTCAGCCATATGTTGCGGAGATGGTTGAAGCAGCTGCGTTGCTTTGTCCAATATCATATTTGGATCATGTCACAGCTCCACTTGTAGAAAGAATGGTTTTTATGCATCTTGATCAGGTATTCTTTCGCTCACCAATATCGTAAAAAGCCCTTGTAGAGTATCAGTTTAACTCATTTGGTCCTCTTGTACACAGATGGTTGTTGCTCTTGGGCTTCATCAAATAAACTTTAGAAGGTTGTGACTTCTGCTTCATCTAGTTTTTGTGTGTCTTTATTGGGTGCAACTTTTCTTTACTAACATCTGGTTTAAAAATGCTTCCAGTGATAGGTTAGTGAAACTTGTTGACTCATTATGCGAAGGGCATATGGATTGCAGTGATTTCCTCACATCCATAACAGGTTGTACTTTCTTCCTCTATTCTCCCTGTAGCGATTCGTAGACAAATTTTTCCCTTTTATATATTGATTCGATACACAAATTTTTAAAACTAGTATTATGGAATTTGAAATCACTAGTAACTATTGTGGCTTCATTTAAATTCCTATTCAGTTTACGTAAGATCATATTCAGTTCATTCACACCAAGGCTTAGTTTCTAGAATTTACTTTTCTAGAAGGACTAAAGACTTCAGAGCAGAGCCATGCTATTCATGAGACGAGCAAGTGTACAATTAGTCCAAAGCTTGTTTTGCCTATAATTACCTTCCATGCCTTGTGATAATTTGTGTGTATGAATTCACGCCTTTCTAATCTTTCTTTTGAACTACTATCAATGAATGGCAGGGGAGAATTGTTGTTTTAATGCAACGAGGATAGAATACTATCTAGATTACGAGCCTCACCCATCATCTGTTAAGAATTTGCGCCATCTTTTCCAAAGTAAGATCGTATTACTTCAGTTTAACTTGTTCATTTTCATATTTTGTGCGTTCCATGGTATAGCTTACTTATTCGTACGTCCTTTTGATTCGATCATAATGTATTCAATCTTTGACTACCAATTACTCCAGTGATTCGAAAGGGGACCTTTGCACAATATGACTACGGGTTGCTGAAAAATCTATTGATTTATGGGTCGTCGAAACCTCCGGAATTCAAACTCAGCCTTATCCCGGCATCATTACCAATGTGGATGGGGTACGGTGGAAATGATGGTTTAGCAGACGTGACAGATGTGGAACACACTCTTGCGAGACTACCTCCCAAACCAGAGTTGCTATATCTTGAGAATTATGGTCACATTGATTTTGTGCTTAGCACAAGTGCCAAAGAAGATGTCTATAAGCACATGATTCGATTTTTCAGAGCAAGGAGAAAGTCCAGTAGTTGGTAAAATACTAAATGGGTTGCTCTTCTTCGTACATATTTATTTATTATATGTATATATATCTGATTGTATATATATCCTTCATGAACAAAGTGAGAAGGCTCGCAAACAAAAAAACTCTCTGGATTTGGTACTGAATTTGCTGTTTGAAAGAGCTACTTGGCATCCATCTCGATGGGAATAGATAGAACAGTCCAGTGGTGCAAATGAAATCTAGAGGTCATTCATGAGTTGAGAAAAATTAACGGAACTAAAACCAACCCATACATAACTCTCATGAATACGGAATCAAACCCTATGAAGCTCTAGATCCCACAGTTCACTAATTTATCATGACAAATCGATAAAACTTTTCTAGATCTTACCGTGGTGAAAGCTCAAGTAGTCAAAACAGTGTAGTGTTTAAGTAGTTCTGTTTCTTGACAAAGCATCCTTCTCGTCCTGTGGTGTCCAAAGAATTTCTACTGCCTGCAACATTTAAAAAAAAAAAAAAAAAAAAAACACTTTCATTACCAAGACTATAAACTGTTTCCTTAGATCAAAATATCTATTTCTCAAGGTCTAATGTCTTTAATTTGAATTTTTCATCGTTTTTTAGTCCTTTAGTTTAAATTGCTATTGTTCTTGTTAAATTCTAGTTTTCAATTTGAGAAAATCCGAAACAAATCCTTAATTGTTTTAGTTTGATATAGTATCTCACAATCTTGTTGTGTTAAATCCTTTGATCTTTGTGGATCGATCCTAAAGCTATGCTATAACTACTAAATGTGATTGATAGTTAATAATAGATTAATTGAGTGATGATTAAACATCAATTTTAACCACATCAATTTGAGATTGTGCAAACTTAGGGATACATAATCTCTTACCATTATTCGACTCCTCGGTATCGAGTGTCAGTAAAGCTTCCTTCAGATCCGCAATTCTGTTGATTGGTTGCAGTAGTTTCTATATAGTACCCTTTGTAGCCACCAAGATAGTTACCTGACCATGTACAACAACACTTCCTACTCAAAAGTATAGTAACCAAATGACTAATGTTCCCTACCCACATAAACTCGACTAAAAGTTTTGCAAATCATTCACTGTTTTCTTAAAAACTCTCATTATAAAAACTCATGCATTTATCACAATATATACGTTGCTGAAACTGCTACTTCTGTGAATCTTGGAGCATTTTCGCTTTATGCTATTAGCGTTAACAAGTGTCTCCTCTTGGAATTTTCCCATTCATCAGTGGAGAGTCGATTAAACAGATTATCTCCCTCTTCTTCACTCCGCTTCAGATCTACATGAGAGTAGACAATTCAAACATAGTCGTTAGATTCTGTGTCCATGTTCACTGAATGATCCCATAGAATGGTGAATGCACATCGCGCAAATCATTCCATGAAAGAACATGTAAGAAAATGGGTTTTTTTTTTAATATGTACCGATGTCACAACGGCTTATGACACAGAACATGATGTATGAAAACATGGCAGCTTATATATGATGACATACCTTACTTCTATTGTCTTCTTCTGGAAACCAGGTTGCCGATGTTTCTCACGAAATGGGAGAGATCGAAGCAGGGGAAGAGCCAACTCCAACAATCTGTGCGTTCTTCTTTGTCTTCAAGACTCTCTTCTTCCTGTGGTTCACAGATTACTTCAGCTGTGAGGTCAGGGTATTGAATGGTATCTTCATTGGGTCCCATAGGTGAGATTGATTTAGGTATTTCTCTTGTTTCACCAGCACAGATGTAGGCACCACATTCA